>JAQIWH010000072.1:0-80659 GCA_034695005.1 Cryptops parisi | reverse complement strand
TTATGCCCAGGTGCAAAAGAAAGAACCACGTGATGTTTCTTGTCCAATGGCTATAACTGGTGAGGAGTAGTAGTAGTGGGAGTAGTAATAGTATGAGGAAGGTCTTGTTCTTTTATTGTAGGATATTTAAAACAACATTATTTGAAGTAGCATTTTTTTCCCATTTAAATGTATAAATCATGGATTGTAAGTACAGTAGTTAAATGAGTAGCTGAATTTTTTGTTTTTCAATAAGACAATATTCTTATCTATTTTGCACATAAGCTATAAGATATATCATGACAATTGGATTGAAAATAACTAAAATTCAGTTTTGTATTGCAATGCCATTCAAAAAAATAAATTAAAATATTTAGTTGTCAATCCACTTTGATATCAATTTGTCATTCGAAACTTTGGTCACCCCCCCCCATACGATGATCGAAATTTTCACGGACAACTTTGCATTTTGACATTCGTGATACCACCACTTGAACAAAAATAGTGATCATGAACCAGATGCTAAAAGAGTTTCGCTGCAGATCACTGATACTATGCAGTAGAGTGATTTTAGTGTGATTTGCATGGTTGATTTAAATATGAATTTAACAATTCACTGTAAAATACAAAGTTAGGGTACAATTATTAAAATCGGTACACCATTGCATTTCTAATTTTTATTTTTTATTATTAAAATGGAAGAATAATTCATATCTAATAAATCAAGTACAATAAAAAAATGTGATATTTACAGTGCACGTCCTTGCAAATATTTACAACTTTCCATATAAAATTTTCTCCACAAAAAATTCTTTCGATAACTTTTGGCATTCCTGGGGTGATGCAAGCGTTCGATTAAACCAAATGTGTGTTTAGCTTATATGTATCAATAGGAAATATGAGCTACATAGACCAATCTTAACTTTGGATTATGAAAACAATATATTTTACCTATTATAAGCTTTCAACTAATACAATTCGAGTGCAATTTGTTTTTTTGCAATTAAATTTGAGGTAACTGTTTTTTTTTTTAGACATAATATTGTGAATAGTCGAATGTAAGGAGCAAGTCTTACATTTTGTCTAATGAAATCGCATTAACACAAAAAAGGGTAAATGGTACAAGCACCTATATATTTAGTAGATGATCAATTTCGTTAAGCTACGAGTTAAAATGAACGAGGTCTATCTACGGAACATAGCATTATTCTTCTTGGATTGGCAATCCCGTCCATACAGCACTCTTCTTCGCCCCTGCAGTTTGCAGACGCGATTCGAACGCTTGCATTGACAATGAACGGTTCATCGCTGGTGGAAGCTTGACCTCTTCCTTCATCCACGTCAACACATTCTTGAACTTCAATGTCGACTGTCCACGACTGTTCGTTAGTCTTTTTGTCAGCACCGGCGGCCATTCTTTTTTTTCGCCCCTTGATTAGCGGAAGTTTGAGTTGTTCCCTCTTGTCGCCTTTCTTGGGCGTCGGATTGGGCGACGGTCGACTACTTCCTTCAGGGGATGGCCTCGATATCATTATGGTGGGTTTGATTCTTGGGGTAGCACTATTGCCTTTTTTTACCTGTTTCAGAGCATTCGGATTGCCTGCACCAACTGGGGTTACTAAGGTTGCTATGTCGGGTTTGTCTAAACCACGTTTTGTCAACTTACCTGAAGCGCTTGCTGGAACTTTGGTCTTCACCAATTCGTTTTTCCTTTTTACATCCTTGGTGGTGGATGTGATCAGCGATGATCGAATTCGAACGGGGATGCCGGACCTCTCGGGTGATCTTTTGGGAATCCGCGCTGCATTGGGTCGAGATGAACTGAGTCTCAAAGATTGTGATGCACTGTCCCTCTTTGAAGGTGTACTGTTCTTATTGGTAGTGTCTGCGCTGGCAGTGTCCGCTGGCTTCACTGGTAAGCTGGACGGTTCGGGGGAAACCCGAGCCACTTTCTTGTTCGAGTCGATTTTTGGAAGTGTCAGCAGAGATTCGCTTTTCGCCGAGGAAGGTGCCTCTGTTGGTTTTGGCTCGTCGCTTTTCTTTTCTTCTGTTGTGTTTGAATTTCCCGCACCTACCATTGTGACCCGTCTCGCGACATCGGGTTTAAAGTCTTTGACGGGCACCGTTAATTCTGCAGAAGTGGCAGGCGAACGTTTTGGTGTGATGCTCTTGTCCATTTTATCCTTGTCACCTTTTTCGACTTCCGGGTTCCCATTTACCGCAGCACCAGTGCCGACAGGACTCACTCTGGATGCATAGTCGCGTCGCGTCACTTCTTGCAACGCACCGTCCTGGCGCTGTTTGAACACGCGAGGTCGTTTCTTCCTCACCAAACCTGGCGGAGCTGGCGACAGTTGTTTGTTGATTCTAGCAGGAGAGGGTGTTGAAGGTGCAGGCACTTTAATCGGAGACAAGTCCAAATTCCTGTAAATTCGTTTCGTTTCATCAGCCGCATCAAACTTGACATCTTTCATAACACCCTTGTACAACGTCTTTGGCTTGAAAGTGACTTTGGCCACCAACGGCTTCCGTTTCGTAACAGAACGCTGTCCTGGTTCGTTCATGAAACACTTGGCATGCCTGATCCTCCGCAGTTCATTTATCGAATACATGTAACGATCCAAGTCAGAACCGTAAACAATGGTGTCGTTTGATGGCTTTTTCGTTGAAAACGGTATCATGTCCGAACTTGCGTTGGTCTTTGTACTCGAACTTGTCGTTGGCAAATTCTCTTTGTTCTGTCTGGAATTCCTGGAATTGGACACTTCGAGCAAGCCAGCCGATTTGGCTTGGTAGATTTTCCTGGCAGTTTTCTTTGACAGAACCGGAGTTCCTTCGCTGGACATCATGCTCAAAGATATTTCTTCAGGGTTCTTGTGAGGTTCTTCGTTAATTCTGCTCAAATGACTGCTTTGCTCCAAGACAACAAAGCTTTTTGCACTTTCACTCTTCTTTGCCATTCTACTCGATCTGGTGTGACTCTGCCGAGCAGATTGCATTGTTTTCGATCGGAATAATCTTGGTTTAGGTCGCCAGTGATTCAAGTAAACATGGTTTTTCAGTGTTGCGCTTTTAGTTCTGAAACAGTTAGCATGACGCAGGCGGTAGATGGCACTTCTGGTCAGCCTGCCTTCGCCATACGGCATAAAACGAAATCTGCTTGGTGGGTGTCTCATGTAGTAGCTGGGATAAGTGGCATACGCGTGACTGGACGGACGTACTCGATGATTGAACGCATACCTGTTTTTCAGCACGTTGGCGACGAGAGAAACTCTTCTCCCCAAACGATCGTAATGAATCGCAGATCCATGGCTTGTCGTCATCTTCAATGTTTTCTGTGCGCTTCGTTTTGCTAGTCGTGTTGATCGTTTTGTTGGTGTTACTGCAGAACTTTCAGTTGAATTTATTCTGAAAATCAAACAAATTAACCATATAGTAATTTTTACTTTTAAATATGGTATATAAGACATTTTGCTGCATGTCACTGTAATTTTAACACATTAGATGCGCTCCAGCAAGTATCATATCCAATCTTCATAGTTGGAGTTCATATTATTTCACTACAAACCAGGTGACAATAATGACATGCTATTTTCTCATGGAAATGTTTGTGTCATTGAAACAAAATAATCTTTTGACATTTTTAAATTTGACATTTCAAGGACTCATTTCTTTAAATCCTCATTTTTCGATTAATTTACGTCACTATTTTTAATGTCCAATATATGTATGTAATATTGCATATTTACTTTGGAAATTTGACGGTCTTTGGAGGGGCCCTTCGAGCAGCTGCTGTGGGTGGCTGTGTTGTTGAAGCGAGTGCTGATTTGACTGGCAGACGACTTCGTTTGACGTTTGTCTTTGTTGCATTGACAGGCGGAAGCACTGTGGTAGCATTTTTACCTGCAGCACCTGAAGAAGTCATAATGTTTGTGCTTTCATTTTGAAGAGCAGGAAATGAAGTTTTTTGAGGAAATCTTGGATTCTTTCCTGTGACAATGAGATGAAATTTACACTCGTTATGTCTTAACAACACTTGACAATTAGATAACAACCGTAGTCTCAACTGCTAAATAGATATATCTACATAATTGACAAGATTCTGTGTATATGTGTGTGCATGTGTCTGTGTTTACCAGGTCTATACACTTATAAACAGAATGCTCTAGCAATATGAAATTACTACACAATATTCTGTAACTATTTTAAACTGTCAATGTCGTGTCAATTCCAAGATATGGGCATTTGAAACATGTGCGTATACAGGGGGGGCGGAACATGTGGAATCATGACCCCCTCCAAAGCTATCTGATGCATATGACCCAATGTAAAAATATTTGGTGAAATTCGGAAAATATTTGACAAGTTTTCCAAATCCAATCAAAAACTGGAATTTGTTTTTTAATTTCTTTATATTATTAAATGTTATACGTTTCTATGTATCAATAAAAGATGTAGTTACAGTATATTAATATTATGTATCGGTAATTTCTTTTGTGTGTTGTGTGACCCCCTCCAAACTTGAGGTGCCTCATTTGAAATTCAACATTTTGTCACATCTGTGGTTAAAGTTTGACTAGACCTTTCAGGAACACCCTGTATACATGAATTTGACATTACAGTAAAGTACTGCAATGTTTTCAATGGTTTAACTGTTCATACCTCTGCTGCTAGCCCGTCTTCTTGATGATGAGTATCGGTTGGCGGAAGAACTGGACATTGGTTTAGTCATTCCAAGATGCGATTTGGAGTAGACTAACCTTTCCCACGGACATAATGGCGGACTCTGAAGAATGTACAGTTCAGGCTCCAGTGCCTAGAAAATCAACCCAAAAATATTTGTAATAATCACACTTCAACTGTTAAATGGCATTTTATGTATTTATCTCAAGTGTACTTACGTAGGGTGGAACAAAATCTCGAACTTTCAACTGAAACTCCTGCCTTGATTTAACCTGCGAATATTCATAAACAAACTTACGTAAACTATGTTAAATTGCAAGAAATAGTTGTAAAGTTATCACTGCAAATTATGATACCCACCAGAGCTAAATTTCTCCCAACACTTTTCAAGAAGACGAAAATCCTAGGCAAGAGTTCCCTTTCCAGTTGAAGCTCCAATTCTTTACGTAAATCATGTAGCGTCAACTGGGACTGAACTCTGGTAAAAGCAATTTTAAAATTGGTTCACAATGCCCAGTGAATAGAATCAACAAGTGATCACACTTTTTCAATAAAATGATTACGGGTACCACACTACCATATGAAAACATTAATTGAACAAGAAGACATTCTGATTTTTACACATATTAACCTAGGTCAGCAATTCTCAACCTGTGGTACATGTACCATTAATGACACACTACAATGTTCTAGACCTACTAAGATATGTAGGACTTTTGCAGATTTATTTGGAAAACTACTATTATCTACTTAAACATGTAATAAACAGTTTACTGGAGCTTCTTTCACATCAATTTCACAGACTAACAATGCCAGTTATCAATTATATATCACGACCAATTAACATATATAAAATACACCAGATGGTATGTTCAGCATAAACCATAAAACTGTTCTCACCTTATAAATCCTAATGAGATGGATTCGTCCATTACATGATTGCGAGCAAGTTTCTGGTACGATAACCAGCAGTCCAATGGCACAAGATACACATGAAGGTCCACTAGCTGGGAAAACAAAAACAATACATCGTTTATAACGTTTATGTTCACATAATTACACGTTTAAAGTTTCATCCACCTTTTTAAAAGATCGCATGCGGAATGATTTGAACAAAATGGTCTCATGGTCAAGTTCATTAAACTTTCTATGTCCGTTATTTTGAAGTTGCTTATGACAACCGCCAAGAAGTTCACAAAATATCAACTCCTCTTGACCATAAAGGAAGTAAAGCAAGGCCAGTGAACTTAGTTACATGCACGATATGTGTGTGTATGGTATACCACTTAGCAAGCCTGGGAAAGTATTGATCAGACAGTTGAATAGGAAAAACCACATGGTAAATCCCACAATGTCATTTTTAATATTCAGTGTGGAGAAATATGAATGCACTTAGTGTGCAATAAATCTAAACAAATAACATCAAAGAATCGATTATAGTTAAAGAAGAAGAAGAAGAAAAACTACAGCACATCGTTTTTCAAAAATGCCAGATGTCCAAAAAAAAAACTGCACAGCATGTTCTGCATCAGCATTTCCATTGATTTTAAATGTGTTTTTGATTTTTATTTTATTTGACAAGATAAAAACCTAATAATAGATCACCAGCATGAAGATTCATTCACTGAATGAATACATTCTACAGTTTTTTAATAACAGAGACAACAAAGTTATTAAAACTTTTTTCTGGACATTCACCTATTGTACCATAAAACAAGTTAGGACAAATACACTGTACCATCATTACTGTAAGCTTATGTACTGTATTTTTGTATCATTAGTACATTTGAGCCTCCATGATTGAGTAAAAGTTCAACAAGCCCCTGGTTTTGTATGTTTGCTTATGGTTACATGTTCATTTTATTTCATGGCATTTATACATGTATAAATTCTGTAATTTTTTTCTGGATCATTTCAAAAATTATATACTATTCCTAAAAGGTCTCTTCCAGATGTTCCTCAAAGGTCTTGTCAGATTTTAACCACAGATACTACTCATCAAAACCCACAAAAAAGTCCATGTAAACATAGGACCAGAAATGCATACTGATTTGCCTAACTATAGCGATATTATGAGACAATCAATAATTGTGATTTCACCCTGTATTATCTCAGAAGAGAAGAAGCTTATGTTTATATGGTAAGAGACCAGAATTTTGCCCCTTTGCCTATTCTTCTCCCTCCGTTTCACGGTCCTACTGCTAGGACCAGTATTGGCTCCAGCACGTCTGCCAAGTCAAACAGTTAGTTGTGAAAGTTTGGTGGTCCAGGAACCTTTAGATTTTACGAAGACTTTTCGTTTTCTTGATATGATGAGTTCTTTGCAGAGTCATTAATAGTAGTCCTTTACGTTTAGTGAAAGCGTAAATTTTTGTAGCCTCGGCATGTTATGGGCTTAGGTACGGTGTCAATTAAAGGGTGTGTGAGTTATGTGCCATCAGGTTCACTTGTTGAGGCGGTAGGAGCCGCAATGTTAGATTGAAGGTTGATTCCTAATTTTGTTACTTCCTTCGTATATCTTATTTCGTTCGGGGACGAAATTAGGAGCTTATGTTGAACAATGGATGCAGAAAATATTTCGCGTGGATTCATGAAACATGATCTGCCATTAAAAAAAGAGTGAAATTTATTTGTGTACTTGCTTAAAAGGTTAAATTGTTCACATTTCTTTATTTCTTCAAGTACACTTCATAAACTCGTCTTTAAAATACTTTAAAATCTTCTATTTATTTATTAGTATCATGTGGTATTAATTCACTACATTAGACTAATTATGTTTACCTCTATAGTGACTTTTTGCAAATAATAAGAATAAAGTTTAAAAAATATAACACTTTAATTACCTCAGTTTTTCGGAATTTTTCGTGGGGATATAATTAAAAACACTTTTTTTTGGTTTGCCATTTGTTGAGTATTTTGTAATTTTTTTTGGGGGGGGGGTACTAACAATAACAATCAATTACTAACAATAACACCAGTCCTGTACAACTGGTTATACAGGAGATTTGGTTTGGTTTCCAGATAAAGGTAATGTCAAAACATGGAGCTCTTAGGTCATTTGATACGGTGTCGAGGTAAGAAAAAGTGACTTAGAGGCCAAATTAATGCTTCATACCCACCCCACCCCCTTGCCCCATGAGCACAGAGTTGGGTTGCTTGCTTTCTTTTAATAAGTAGCATTTATGGCTAAATTTGACTGGACCTTTTTTATTATTTGATTATATTTGAGTTCAAAGCACAAAGTTTACAAACAGAATCATAAGTAAGTGTTAAATTAAATCTCAAAACATTTGTGACAATCACAAAAACAGCAACATACAGTTTTTGTCTAAGTTAACAAAGAAAATGGACCTGCTGTGAAAACTTTGGTGGTCCAACGTGTATTACCTATTATAGGGTCTCCTTTCACCAATGGTGAATAAAGAAAAACTCGTTACGAAAACAAATAGTACTGGCAATGATATCGATATCTACAATTCTTGAAAAATCGAGTGAAATGACTCTGCTGCATAGTATGAGTGACTTGCAGAGAAGCTGTTGTAGCAGCACCATGCCGTTAAATCCTTGTTGATGTATCATTTTGTTACGGTTGGATTGTTTGTTGAAAATAAATGACACTGGATTGTGACTAAATGGAAACTTGGCTACAACTTCCTGACTATAATTTAGCATCTACAACTCATGGTTTTCAATGTAAACAATGTGATTTCCATGAAAATAATTTCAAGATCAATGAAGACAGCACCATTAAATCCCTCCCCCCCCCCCAATGTTCTTATTTTATTTTATTTTTTTATTGTTTTTCGTCCCTTTGACACGTACAAATAGAAAAAAAAGAATATTACAAAAGACATACAAAATAGGACAAACGAAGTTACATTACATAAGTAAAATGTATTGTTTTAAAAGACGTGTTTAAAAAGACTTATCATATGACTATAATCGCCGTATCTGCACAATACTAGGCAAGATATTTCCCTGTCTCACTTGAGAAGAAGCATCCTTTATAAATCATGGAAAAAAAACTTTCAGTACTTTCTCGGAGAAATATATTGGGTATTTAGGCTATCATATTTTAGTATGATTCGAATTATAACTAGAAACCTCACGGATAACTGATTTCATGCTTTAATTTTATACAATGTCTTATTAACGTCCGAATATGTAGCATTTTAAAGTGAAGATTAAGTGTTCTTAAGTTTAGTTTTAAAGTATACCAATTTCTTTTGATTTATTTCTAGAATATTTCAAAACTATCGGGTATTTAATTAATAATAGTCTCAATAAAGTGGTTAATAAAACTTTGTTCATGCAGTAAAGCCTTAATATTGTGAGGTGGAATCCAGTCATCATAATCACAAATAATGTCATCAATCGGCTATTGTTATCATAATCAGTCGATCTCAACATACTGTTTAATATTGTTATTTTATTCATTGTTTAATGTTATCAACGTCAACCGGTTACTTTTTATCAAAAAGTACTCGTTCCAAAGTGATCATAATAATCCGAGTCCACTGTATAAAAAAATCATCTTCATTTTATCAAACAACAATTCCAACATTATATGATTAACTAATTACCAACACCTATTGTTTCGACCTACAAAAAAAAAACTAGTATACCTTATCTAAAGGAAAAAAATAAATTGTATTTTTAATGCAAACGAAAATCATTATTATTATTTTTTTTGTCAAATTTATAAACAACAAAAAAAAAATAAAACCTCACTTCCCACACTAGTTCTAACCTAAAAATATGTGACAATTACCATTCTGTGAAAATTTCAGGAAACCGACCGAACATCTTTGCAACACGCTTACATGCCAACTCGTAACCAATTTCTCTGCATCTTTGTCCTACTGCAATTAAATCTCGTCTGATTGTTAATGTTCTTTATCGACGACGACGATTTTGAGCAAAATTCGCAAATTCGTGCCAAAAAGAAAAAAAAATGATCCTCACTATCACGCAAACATGGCATTTTTACTGCGGAGTTGTCCTGATTTCATCGGAATACTAAACCGTTCGCGTGCCTCGTTTATCGTTTCACATTGCTAACAATAAGACCCAGTTATGATGATTTTCGTATGGCCCTACTATTGGTTGTTACAACAAGGTTATTGTGCTCAAGGTTGCCATCTAAAAAAAAACCACAGGTTAAGAGTTGTAGGTGGGGGTGTAGGCAAAAACCCCAAGTCCAGAGTAGACAGAACAATGGACCTGGCGAAAATTCTTTCCAACAGTAAAACAAAACAAAAAGTCCGAGTGATTTATACAGCTATTAAAAATGGAGAATCCAAAGGAAATGGCTGAAAATTATAATAATTAATGTCATACTGTTGGGATTTACCCAGATGCTCTGTTAAGTCTATTGTGCCTTTACATAATGGACCGAACTGTGGTGAATTCTCTACGATTTATTTATTTTTTTAAAATCAATATCGCAAAAGGTTTCTGTTTTGTTTTTCACATTTTGTTTTTCGGAAATCTTTAAACGCTTTACAGAGGAGGAACTTGGTTCCAAATAATTGGTCAGTTTACATTTCTTGTTTTAAGGGAACAGAATTTTCTGCGAACACGGTTCTTTGTTTTTTTAGTTTGGTTTTTTTGAAATTGGAATCGATTAGATTATTATCGATGTGTTCCAAACATTATTTAATGGATCTATTCATCGTTGTGTAATGTTCCAATGTAAAAGAGGGGCTCTTCAGTCTAACCTGAATGTGTCAGGATGTCAAATTAGCAGATGGACATTAGCTCGCAAAATAAAAAGGTCAACTTCATCACAGTTTGGGTGGTCAGAGTTAATAGGCACAATAATTTGAAAATTATTGGTTACCTGCTTTATTTGAATCAATTATGGACAATGGTGAATTATGGAAGTTTTCAAAAGTGTTAAAAATTGAGTTCAGTGTTCCAAAAGCAGTACAATTTGTGATTACTCGTGAAAACTCGTAGCTATACAAATTCATTTCTTTATCTTCAGCAATGTAAGACTTATAATAGTTCAAGTGACTTCATCGATTTTTAACTGACTAGTAAAAGTTATTTATTCATTTAACTCATATTGCTTCGCAATATTTGTTACTTGTTATTTGTAGAATACTTTATTTGTAGAGTACTCAGATCGATTTCGGTATCAGTTTTGGCATTTTCACACATGGTGAGATGGCGCTAGTAAAAACTGCCACACATTAAAACTTTCTAGAAGATTCTTGAAAGTTCTAGAAGGTTCTAGAATTCTTTCTTTAAGCCCAGGTGCAAAAGAAAGAACCACGTGATGTTCTTGTCCAATGGCTACAACTGGTGAGGAGTAGTAGTAGTACCATAGACTAAAGAGTTCTAACTCTTTAGCCTATGGTAGTACAGTAGTAGGAGGAGGTCGTGCTCTTTTATTAGTAAGATTATGTAGTAATTATAGAATGTAATCGAGCCTCGTACAACGAGTTTAATCCACGCAAGCGCAATCCTCAATATGGAAAAACTTCTTGTACAAACAACATGTTACCTTACAAAGTGTCACGAACGTGCAACATTCACAGTGTATTTCTCTTGATACCGTTTTTATGAAAAAATAAAGTGTTCATGATACACTACTTGTAGTGGAAGCAGATAATTCATATGACTAATACTGTACAATAAACTTGACTCAACTTCACCCTAGTCGCACGTTTTCTTGTAATTTCTGTTTGGAATTTCAATAGGCAATTCTTGTTTCTTTTCACTCGTTTTGGGAGACATAGTTTATTATTGTTCACTAAATGTGTATAAAAAGTGCAAGCCTCTATTGTTTGAGAAAAACAACGCGTGCAGCTACATAGATAGAAACACATATCGTGGTTTATTAGAGTTAACTACAAGAGTTGTTTCTATTGCATCATGCTCGTTGTCAGAATTTTGCTCGTTGTACGATGAGCAATTGTACTCTTGGAACTGCTGTTCGCGAAATCTCTTTGTAATAGTACCGTAGTTTGTTATAATAGGATCTTGTTTTCTATCTTTTGTCTTCATCTATTATAAACCAAATCATAATTTTCTGTCTTTTTGTTCAAACATAATTCAGTCGCAACATATCTTGGAATTTTACAGGCTAAATTCCAAGTAAATTCTAAATTAAAGTTGTAATTTCTAACATCTCTTTGTCAGCTCAACTTGCCGATAGGTAGAGCCATGTCGTCGCGTATGTAGAACCACTAATAGACATTCGCGAATATGAGAAGTAATCGTAAATTTTATTCGCGATCAAATTCGACGAGGTTGACAGGAATATTTTTTTGGTTAAATCGCTTGAAAACGTGCTGTTCCTACTGAGTACCGTACGGCACGTTTTCAATGGGTTTAATCAAGTCAAGCTTCTCCATTTTTTTCGATAAAATCGTTTGAAACGTGCCGTTCTCACTGAATACAGCACGTTTTCAACGAGTTTCTTCAAAACAACTACAGTACTTACATTGAGCTCTCCACCTGTTAAATCACTTGAAAACGTGTTGTTTTCACTGAGTACAGCACGTTTTCAACGAGTTTCTAGATGGTGCTGATGCATCCATTAGACGCAAGATGTAGGTTATGACAACTCTAAAATCTGCAGCTATATCTTATACACACTATAAACTACATTACGTACTAAAGTTGAGTGTGAATATTACAGTGTTTCACAATATCAATAAGATTTTAAATTCAATAATTGAAACAAAGGCAGTACGGTACCTGTACATGTTTATTTGTTAACTGAAAACCAATCAAAACAAAAACTTGTTTTCAAGCGTAGTTCATAACGAATCCATTTCTTCTTTAATCTATCAACGGTACGGTACGGTACAGAAAACACACAATACGATTATTGTGGGTTTCTTTTGTAATGATTAATTACAATTCTCTGAAACTAATTTGATAACCAACGTCGATTGTTGGTACGGTTCTAAATGTAGAAAACTTTGGTCAATAGAATCATCAACTCTGTTATTGTTGGTACAAAATAGAATTATGGATTTCCTCCCCAACAACCAAACTAATACTGTTATAATATGCAATGAATAAAATATATCCAACTGATGATTGGGGATGGACCGTTCGCAAAATAGCCGGAAACAAAGTTCCGTTCCGTTGTAATAAATGATATGTTTTTTCTGTGTGAAAAAAAAGGAAATGGACAAGTTAATGATCAAAGTGCATTTTATATACTAGAGAGAAGAAAGAAATCAATACCGAAATTCGGTCATCAGGTCTGAACGAATTTAGGGTATGTGACACATTGGAGATTTGTCATAATAACCCAAACTATAATCCGATTTGATTTGTATGTAAACTGTATACAACGGATCAAAATCATTTGCAAACTTTTAATGACCTAGTTGTAGGAATTTATCAACATATCGTTTAATATAATCGAGCTGCAACCAAAATGCGAATTGAACTATTAACACGCTGTATAATTAAGTTTTAACATGGAAAAACCAACGATACCTTAAGGGAGTTTTACACATCAAACTTTTTCAATCAAATTTAATCGTTGTTTTTCTGACACCATACACACATCCGGGCGCGTTTCAGTGCTTTCGTTGTTTGACAGAAAGCACAAAAAACGCGCCTGGATATGTGTATGACGTCAGAATAACAGTTGGAATCGATGGAATTGGATTGAAAAAGTTTGACGTGGTTATAGGGTTACTCTTTAGTAGGCCTATAATCTTCAGTAAAACTGTCAGCTGTCACTCGGCTGCGTTTTGGTAAAATGTAAAGTGCCCGTTAATCAAACTATAATCAGGATTTAAGAATTTAAATACTTAATTTAAATATTTAAATAAATGTTTTAATAGCATTCTACATTTCATATCATAGCATTCTATAGTGGTGATGGTGAACAATCATTGAATTTTTAAGTATTGTAATTATAATATTCTGAAGTCACACTGACACACACACTGTATAAATTTGTGTCAAGAAGTAAAACAATCAACAATACCTTTCCATTATTGTCATAAACAGCGTTTATAAATCTAAGAATTTCAATCTTAATGTTTTTAACAAAAATTGAGATCATAGTGATAATGTTCAATAGTCATCAAATTTTAAGCCTAACCCTCATAACTGTCACGTTCTGAAGTTACATTCAACACACATAAGTTAATGTCGAAAAAAAAGGTGTTCATAATTAAATTTGATGAGCATTAAAGTACAGAAAAATTAGGAAAGCAGGTCATCATCCACACTGTGGTTGTCTAGAAAAAGTCTGCAAAAGATCATGACGTTCAAGTTATTGCTGTTCCAATTACAAACCCCAAAAGTTCCTGCTCTAGTCATCCAGAACAAAAAAAAACTGGAACCATCCAAAAATCAAAATTTGCAGTGCCATCATTTGGCATAAGGAAATCATTACTTTATAGGCAAATCAATAGAACAAATCTGTGTAACCTATTTGATACTTCTTCAATTAATTAGAATTTGCATCCAAAAGCAATAGAACGGATTCCTATTTAATACCACTAACAGTTGAAAGTTACAATTCTAAACTTGTAAGTACTGAGGCGATAAGTATTGTAAGTACTGACCAGTTTTTGAGATGTAATAATAATGTTAATAAATCTGTTTTAATAAAACTTAAATACACCACACCCTGCTATCTTCAATAAAGGTCTCAGTTCTTTTAAACAACTTTGTTTCAAGTTTATCAAGTGGAATTTTTCTAACCATAGTATTGAACATAGATTAATGATGGTGAGATGGTAGACACTTACAAAAATAATAAAAATCTATCATTCTGTCAAGATGAATTACTAGTACAATAACCTGCAGAGAAGCAGCACAATGAAAATCAATTCATCAAAGGAAAACGAATATCCATTTATTTAAAGTGAAGTTAACCAACACGTATTATAATATAACATGAACTTAATGATTACGTTATAATATGTCCACAAAAAAATGGTGTCCTATTTTTACTTCAACAACATTTATCTTATAGTTTATGGAATACACCTCAGTGTTAGAAAATTAGAGCAAGAATATTGTACATGTAGGGAAGATTGGGGTACTACATTGTTACCCTGGATAAGTTGTTACATTGGAGTTATTTTACCATCTAATAGAGGTATGACGTTCCCGTCATTGGTCATGTGTTAAACAGGGTGGAAAACTATGACAGTTAGTAGCGTAGAATGAAAAGAAACTGGACGGATGTCTTTGAAGGTTTGTGTTTCTAGATGGTCAAAGTAAATTTTCCGTTGAATTGTCCAATGATTTATTTGACCAAGAAGGATCAAGTCACGTGTACCATCATGTACAAATGTGATCAATTTTAAATTGGTGCATGTAACATTTTTCTACAACGCATAGTTTTGGATCAGTAAAGACGTACAGTTTTTAAAATGACGTCCTCCGGGGGGGGGGGTTGTTACCTACCACTTCCTTTAACGTTGGAACTGTGATGTTGGTTAACTATGACGTTGAAAGTGGTGCACGAGAAAGTGTTTTTTTTTAATCAATTATTATGAAATATTATGCTAATAAATAAAGATATTCTACAAATTATCTTATTATTTCTGCATTCACATTCCAAAATGAAGTGGGTTTCAATTATTCTGTAACAACATACCCCCACGCTAAGTGTCAACTTACCCCATACCGGAGGTTTTTACAGTTTACATGACTGTACAAAAAGTAGATTTTAAGCATGTTCATGAAATCTTGGGGATCCTAAAGATCTAATCTTGGGGATCCAAAAAACAATCAAGAAGTATTTATGAAAGTTCACATTTTCAAATTCCATAAATATCCATTTCATACTTATCTATCGCACAAGTCTTTAAAAAATAGCAAAGCAAACTTTGTAACAACTTAACCCAGTCTCCCCTATAAGATGCTTAATGATAAGCTAGTAATACATTTCGAATAATGTAAATTCAGAAGTATAATACAGGTGTGTAGGTATACATGAAAAGTAGACTACAGCAGTTACTAAACTTTTGATTAAGAAAAGTACCGTTTTAAAAATAAAGGGTAACGGGAAATATAATATAAAAAAATGCATCGTAACTTTTTTACCCTTCGTTTACATATTCACTTGTAGCTCTTTCTAAATATTTAGAGACCATATTGGGTTACAAATCAAATCTACATGTATTTTTTATAATAAATCAGTATAAGTTAATTTTCATTACTAAGTATCTACCGGATGGTGCGCTGGGTATGAACTGGGACTGCCATATGTTACTGAAAATATTATCCATGGAGAAAGTACCGCCATCTAGTAGTGAAGTAACATATAGGCGGGAAATTCAAATGATACTAATTCGTCAATTTACTTTTAATTCATAATTCTGAAATTTAAAAAAATGTTACTAATCAAAACAAAACAAGCGATTAGAAAAATAAACTTTTTTTAGAACCTTTAGAGTAACCAAATTTTAAACTACGTATTTGAAATAACCTATGTCTTGTTCAAAATTTCAGCTCTGTGGGTCATCGGGAACCTACCCAAAAAACGAGTTCAAAAAGGTGCAAGCGTGACAACACCCAAGTGAAGTTAAATAAAACGCTGTAAAACTTCAAAACACATATACGATCGTTGAGTAATACGGTATTTGATTTACGCGAGCCTTGAATATTTCCATTTTTGATTTCTGCAATTTTCGATTTATTCATTTATATACGCGATTTTTTTTCACATTAGACTTATGCGATTTTTTGTATATGTGAGGTACTGATGTAGTTTTGGTTTTGTGCTTTTTTTAGTACAGTACCAACTATATCATTAGACTATACAGTACAATCCTATAAAATGTAGTACATTGGACTATCTCTATCAATATAATTTGATTGGTCTGTATGTTTGTTTGTCTGTCACACCGAAATTAGAAAAACATTTTGCAGCTGCTCAATTATTACTCTCAATATAATATACTACAATGACCTCGTGTTGCTAGGCAACATGAGCTAAAATGTTTCCGTCATTGTTGACGGGCTTATAGCTAGTATTCCCATGAACGACCGTAGATGGCAGTACACGTTCAATTCCCAGTTCACTCACAAACTCACTCACAAATGAAGCTAATATGAAGAGTATAAAAACGATTGTAGTCTTTATATTTCTTCTGCTATGTACCATAAAACAACTGCAAACTCAAAACAGAAATGAAGCTAATATAAAGAGTATAAAAACGATTATATAGTTTTTATATGTTTTTTGTTATGTACTGTAAAACAACTGCAAACTCTTAACACAAAACAGCCACAATAAACAACCAATTTGTTGGATGATGTTCCATTTTGTGGACAAACACGTGTCTAACAAATCAAACAACTCAGTTTGGTTCCGAAGAAGAAAAAAAGGAAAAATGTCATCATTATTAAGTGTAAAAAAAAAAAACCAACTCAGGTGCAATTGGTTCAAATCTTTCGCTTCGTTAAGATGACAGATAGACTGGAAAAAATAAATTTGCCAAGCAATTATCTTGTAAGAGTCATACCATGTGTGTTCATTGATCGTCTGCTTTTTTATGCGATACTCGTTTTTTTTTTCGCTTTCTCTGAGGCAGTCGACCTTGGACAGAGATTTTAGTTCGCTTTATTTCCTTCCCGTTATTACATATTTTACATTGGGACTCATCATTATTTAAAATTAATAGTTGCATGTATGGAAATCGGAAATCGGTTAGCACGACACAATGTTACTACAACAGTGTTACTACTGTACTATGTTGTCTATTACAAAAAAAACTTGGTTTATTATATATATATATATATAAATTTTTTTGTCAAACAAAAACATAGTCATCAATTTACCATTTGCATGTCATTGGTCATTTACTGAATTTCTACAACATAAACCACCGAATATATTATTTATGCTGTTTTTTCATATAATTTCTGCCCTCGTAACCTCATTTACAAGAAAGTCGAATATTTCAAGAAAATAGCCTGATCTGGTGAAATGCATTGTACAGGGTGTTCCAAACATCTCCATACATAAAAAAATAGTATTTTACAAAATATAAATTTATCACATATGTATTTATATTTGCAGGTATAGGGTGGTTCAAAAGTAACTTCTCAATTTAAAGTCCGAATATCTTTTTTTGGAATGAATTTTTCGTGGTTTTTCTGTTTGCAGAGTGAAATACAAACTTGAAAGTTTTTAAAATATCCCAATATACGCTTCAAGAAACAATTAAAATCGTTACGATTTACTAGTGACAGTTTCAAAGAGTATATTTAACATGAGAAAGGCTTCTTCCAACCACACTGAAAGTGTGCAAAAAGCACATATTGAATATGTCAACCTCAACGCGAAAGAGGACATCATTTGACAGATATATGATATTAACAATTAACTTTAAAAAAAAAACACCCAAAAAATGTACAGCAAAATCCGGTTATTGTGATCATTTTGAAACTGGTGCATTTAGATAACAATAGGCAGCTGATATCAGTAAACGATTGAAATAAAACATTAAACAGTGTCTTGAAACTGACTGATAATGATAATAGCAATAGCCGATTGATAACATTATCCTTGATTATAATAACCGGATTCTACTGTACTTATTTCAAACATATAGATTAAATTGATTGCTTTCAATTTAATATCATGAATACACTTTTGCGCCACCCTGTACAAGTACAATATTTATTTATTTATCATATTAAATTTTTTTTTTTTAAATGATTTAGTAATAATTACATGAATCGTACATATTATTTAGGTTTTTAAAATAAACGCATAAAAACAGATTCGCATAAAACGAGGATTGGCTATATGGGTCAATTTCTTAAAATAATAAAATTTAACAAAACTTTTAAACTAATGTAAACACCACATCTTAACTTGTAGTAGTATTCAAGATTACTATATGATCACTGTGTTTTAAATAAATTTCTCCAAGAAAGAGCTTACAGTTAACTTACAAAGTGTCATCTTTTTCTAGATTACTGTTGAATTTTAACATTATAAATAATACAGAATCCATTAATTAAAAAAAATAAATAAAATAACTACCGTACCGTGTTTAAAGGAAGCAACATGTTTATACTCGAATGTACAGTACATAAAAAAAAAAGTTATGACCACATGTCAGCAATGAAAACATTTGCGTTGCCATTCATAAAATATTTACCTTACCTATTGTTGTACTACAAGAAATAATATTCACTGAACGATCAGTCAATAAGATTAAATAATTATTATTTCGACCTCCTGAACAACTCAATAACCAAGAGGTCCTCGATTTATGCGAAAATTCTACTTAAAAATCAGGCTTAAAATCGAAATTTATGGAAAATGGAAAAAAATTTACAATCGCTGATAATCAGCGCACATTGTGTGAAAATCAGCAAAAGCGTTCAGTTACTTGTACAACATTTATTGAATCGCATAATAGCGAAGAAATTTTCTCGCATATATCGCGCAAATTAGAAGAATTTTTTTTATCATAAAATGGCATATGAGAAACTCGCATACATCGAAAAGTTGTTTTTTTTACATTATTTATACTTTACCATACTCGTACCTCAAGTATATGATAATTTCAAATCAAAAAAATTAATTTGTTTACATTTGTTGAACCAATTATAATAATATCTATCCTGTCATCTATATTAGAAAAATCAAAAATTAGTGAAACTATAACCAAACAAACAAACACACCAGCATTATAAATGTCAAACTTTGTTTACGAAACAGGACGTATACATACATGTGCACGGAACAATAACACCATTAAAGTACTACAGAAACTACAGAAACAAAATAGCCGGCGAAACCAAAACAACAACAAGCTACCAATAGATACTAAATTCCGATAGTAATTTTTCCAAGACATTAAACAAACTGAACTTATTATAAAAGAAACTTGGGGTCCACTCACATAGCGCAGATGAGGAAGACTTGGAGTCACTGAATGTCGCAGCTCCTCCATTGACATTTTTCATGGCTTTGTGGATATCAGCATGTTGGGGGATGCCGTGACAATGAGGATAATGTTGCCAAGCTTGCTCCCAGCGCCGACGAACTCTGCTCTTGTGTGTACATCTTGTTGCTAGTTGTATCAAGGTGACGTGGTCATGTGACTTCTGCTCTATCGATTGTTTGTCCGCGATTTGGCACACCGGCTTTTCCACACAGTGCGTGGTCCCATTGGTGGTGACACCTAAATGTGGGTGATGATGAAAAGAAAGGCTGGTCGGTCTAGAAAAAACACACACCAAACTTACACAACAATAACGCATGCCATACCTCATTAGGTGTGGAAGAAAGACTTTCTGGTCTGGTTATTTACCCCCAAGGGACATGTCTTTGCAGCAAAATGTCTGAAAGGAAAATCGTCCAGATATCGAAAAAGGTTCACACTAATAAGTTCAAAATGAGTAAATGAGTTTATGTAAATGAGTTTGAACTTACCACAAATATCATCCAAGTCTTTATATGAATAATACATCAACGTTAAATAAATAAGGCCTACCTTAAAATGTTGGACCAAAGTTACTTGACAAGAAATCGTCAAGCATCAATAAATGAATAACATTCCAGCACTACAATTGAAGGGCCTGGTAGGGTGTTAAGTAACATTTTTGTCAAAAATGAGTTACAAGTATTTTCGAATGTGTTAGGTGCAATCATCCTGACGCATAATTTTGAGCAAGACAAACAATACTGTATGTGCCAAGATATTCGTGCAAGAAGTGCGAAGTAGCCCATGGACAGCAAGGCAACTTAAGCTCTTTAAACGCCATTTCCTCGAAATTGTAAAAATGTTACCACTTTTACACCAGGCCCTTTAATCGTTAAGCGATTTACATAAAAATAGAATTCCCACACTATTACTGACTAAAGCATTTAAGTATTAATATAAAATTAGTTTGTCAATTAGGTTATATTATTGTGATTACAAAGTTTGATTTGTTAGTTATTTGATGTAACAGTTTAGCACAATCTTATGATATAAATGTAATGTAACTTGTAGTCACTACATTTATGAAACTTAACGGTACTTTTGGGGTTAGACGCCTGACCTCGTTTGTGCCATACTTAGGTTATGCGTTTGGAGGTCATGTTAGGTTAGTTAAACAAAAACATACTTAATAAATCATTAATTACTGATATATTCATTACTCATACATTTAATACGTTTTTGTTTAACTAATCTAACTTTGAATACCAAGCCATTCAAAGCACAAGCAAGTAATGTCATAAGCGAAGTCAGGTGTCAAACCCCCAAGTACCGAAATGACATCACATGTTTACCTAGTCACTTTTGTCAATTGAATTGAACATTCAAGCCTCATACAATCAATATTCTTAAAACACAACCAATTTGAATTTCTACGCTGATTCCATATACGCTCACTTTGTGGCAGAAAATAAAACAAAGTGGAAAAACCATGACAACACACAAATTGTAAAGTCAACAAATTTTTTTCCAATAAGATTTCCAAATCAAACACACAATACCGAATAACAAAGCTCATCTGTATGAAATAAAATCTTCTTAAGAAGAGTTTGTTGCAACTTATTCGTTCGCAATTTCTAACAATTTCATAAGATGTATGGCATATGACAAATTATAGCAATTATTGTCTAAATATACAACCTCAATAATGTTTTGGGATTTGCGTGTCCAACTTGGCACTTCAGACAGCACTTTAGACATGAATGCCGGTTTTATTGGCATTGGTAAGAGAATTGAATCACTGCATTAGAATTGCGGAATTCATTCAATGCTACATACCTGTGTGAGGCACTTAACTGGGTTTTTCTGTTATGAAATACATCTCAGTTTATGCAAGAATTACAAGTTTCAAAAACCTCGAATAAATCAAAAATCGCATATATCACTAATTTCCATAAACTTTTGCAGATAATTCCGAAATGAGGGCCTGTATTAGCTTCAAATGTAGCATGCATATACATTGTGGAAGAAACTCGATGTGGCCACTGTATAGGAGTTCCCAATTAAGTACTTTACCCCCATAGACTTGGTGTACATAAGGGTACAATACTGGACAACTTTACAATTCAACAACAGAACTTTTAATTGGCATACAGGAACATACTGTGGTTCATTGTGTTACACCGACTCAAAAACGTTTATATTCTCAGGTATTAGATAATCAATCTTCTCTAATTTAGATTTAAAATGGACTCTTATGGCCTCTTTCTAAGTACATAGGAAAAAGCACAGTGAGCTGCATGATTTTAAGTTCAAATCATGGACACCACACTCACAGGGGTTATTGTACATTTTTTTGGTCTGTGACATACCCCCACAAGTAATGGTGTAATATCAGGGGACGTACTGTAGAAGCCAGGCTAATTGTCCCACCCCTGCTAATCCAACGTTCTGAAGTTTCTTTGCACTCACCCGAATGTCCGATCTGGTTTCAATAAACTATGCAGCATGGCACGCAGGGGCGGAGCGCCGAGGGGGGAGGCTTCCCTCTTTGGAAAATGAATCGGCCCTAATATATAGTATTATTTGTGTTAAATAGTGTTGTTTCAAGCAGCAAATAGTGTTCGCTCCCCCCTTTTGAAACTGGCTCCCCCCCTGGGTTTCTCCGCCACTGATAGCACACTGTGCCTTTTCCTGTGAGAGGTTATTTTTAGTCTTGTCAGACAAAGGTAGATTATTCATTATCTGACAAGATGAAGTTTTCGAGTCGGTGTAACACAAAAACGTAAACAGTACGTATTTTCTTAAAATCCTGTTATTAAATTGTAAAGTCGAAAAAGGACTTTTTACTGAGTTTGAAACGTATCAGCTTTAAACTTAGGATTGGTCCTTTTTTTTCTCTATTCAAACCTTAGCTATATAAATCATGTGGCGAACTGACATCAAAAAATAAACAAAATCGACAGATGTTTCAAATAGCACTGATTCAACACTTCAGAAATTCTCGGTATAGGCTATGTCATGCAAAGCCAAGTCATCAAACAATCCCCTAATCACATGAGTAATGAAAAGTCAATTTCACGAAAAATTACTTTGAAAGTTGAAAAAAAGTAAAACACAAAAACAAGGTCAGTTGGTCCTGAATTTCTAATCATCCCATTTTAGAAGTACCAAACAAGGAAGTTAATCAGTTGCAAATCCATGATGAAGAAGCTTCCGTGACATGGTAAAAAATTATCCAATCAATCGGCCTACTTTGTTAATGGCCATTGAAATTCTCCAACTTGCCAAAAACTGTCATGATTTTTATCAAATGTTGTTCTAGCATTACTACATGACAGCAAGCCACACACCACCATTGGGTTACCCATCAATCCTTCCGTTACTTTTGGAAAAGCAAACATGAAACAAGAGTGCAATTTCCTCTTGCATTTGCAACTGATAACGTTCATTCGAAGCAATGTCGCGTCATTTTACAGCCCTATATATACGTATATATTTGATCTCATTTCATTATAACTTGGTATTCCTCACGCAAGCTGCAGGCAGTGTAAACATTCTTGGTCAAGTGACTTGCCTCGTCTTGAAGAGCAGATGATGTTCCACTAAAGACATTTGGACTACATCTTAGTTGGACATCGAACACTACGGGCTCTTTTAGCTGGCGTTACGTTCCAAAAACCGTAATGTTATAAATCACCAACGAATGTGATATACAGTCATCCACCTCAAATCCGGAAATCAGTGATCCAGAAACACTCAAATGAATTTTTGACTGTCAAACTTAACCTGCTGTTAGTGTTTTGGTGACTCAATTAACAAAATTATCAACAAGTTTACATGTTGTTTGCAAGTTTACAAGTTCTTCACTCACAAGTTTACTTGGTCTACCCTTTCATTAAGAAACTTTTATCTTATTATACGATACAGTCGAGAATCGGTGCAGACTTGATCCTCGTTATGAGAAAAACTCCTTGTATAAACAGTAATTAGCCTACACTATAAAGTACCTAATTCATACCAAATTCCCAGTGTTTCCTTTTCACAAACTTTCCATAATAAAATAAATTACTTCACAAAATGTATGTAGATAACCTATATGATTAAAAAAGTTTACCCCCCCCCCCAATATTATTTACTCAGTTTCGAAGAGGTCATATTATATTAGTAGTTGGTTCACTATTCGTTTTTACAAAATGGAAACCCCAAATTTGAAGTTTTGCTCGAAGAGCAATTTTACTCTTGAAAAGGTTCGTTATGTGAAATTTTGTTGTAGAAGTAGCTCGTTATAGAGGTTCAACGGTATGTTGAAGATAGGTTGAACTGTTTATCACGTATGATAAACAGTACCAGTAGTAGATTACATGTGTTTAATTTTTTTTAAAGCAATCAATCAATAATCCAGAAAAATCGCTTATCCAGAATAGTTCAGGCACAGATAGTCCAGATTAGAGGTTGTCAACCTGTATTATTATTATGTTCCCACTTACACTATAACTACACTTTATGCGATAATTGATCAAAATAAATACTTCGTACCATACAATTTGTGTAATACTGAACTCACAAATTCATACGTTCTTCAAATCATTTATATACTGTTGTTCACTCAGGTACATAAAAATAATTTTTTTAATTTTTAATCAATGCAATAATTTTTAAAACACATTGCATGCATCAACAGAATTTGTCTTTATGTATTATGTACTCGTTGAAATTCTTCTTGCTTTCTTCACGTGAATAGGTATCGTCCAGTATTACTGGAAAACCCAACATAATTTGCTGTTAAATTAAAAATAATGTGGCACCAGTAACAGCTTAAAAAGAGAATCCAAAAATAGTAAGGCATTTGACTTGAGTGTCTAGCATCTTGAAATGTCACTATCTACAAACTGTACATCAATTTATTGGCAATCAACAACCACGTCAGAATTGAGCATTTTTGCAATCAAAATAAATAATTTTTGTTTTAAATGCAAACCATGGTTAGGTGACATAGAGATGTGATCCTTAAGATGTGAGCTGGACAAGACAAATGTACAATAACTAATGTAACCCGGTACGAATGTACCTTGATGTTAAGAATATCACAGAAAGCTATCTTTCGGGTCGTCTGTTTTGTCTCTCGGTCATCCTAACTTGCATTGAATTTAACAAGGCGCAACATTCCCCCACGAGGGATGCGAAAATAGAATCAGCCAACTGATTTTTAACTATCACTTCTTCTTCGTCATACGTCACCCAATCCAGTTCGTCTTCACGGAGTTCGCGATCCAGGATTTCATCCACTCGGTTCCACTTCCTCCGACCGTATTTCATCGGTGCTATCATCGCTTGCGATGTCGGAGAGTTTTCTTCAAAGATTTTCCAAACTTGCTGCTGCACCGAGTCCATCCAGAGTTTGCTGTTCCAACTTGCCGATCCCACAATGCACTTTTGCGCTAAACGTCTGGGTTTCATCCAGGCACGGTGTGGTCCCTCCCAGGTCTCAATGGCGTCCATTGTGACTTCTTTGGTGAAATCGAAAATCAACCGACGATAAGCAACAAAGTTCCTTTTGTGATTCTTATCCACGTGTGAAATGGAAGCAATCTCTGCAGTCTTGACAGAACAATCGGGCATCACTATCTGTTCGGCAGGAACTCCATCTTGTAAGCGGTTGTATATATCCTGCATGTTGGCCTGAATCAGCGCCTTCAAAGCGTCATCCAGTAACAGGACGTGAACAACCCCATCATTATCACTCTTGGGAAGAACGGATGGAGTTTCCCAAATGAATTCCGAGGAGGATGAAACATTTTCCCGGAACTGCTTCGGCGGGCTGTAAGGTGGTGGTGGTTTGTTGGGAATTTCTCGAATGTAATAAGGATATGGATATATTTGGTAAAAGCTGGAATCATCTCCCAAGCCCAAGTTATCATCGAACCACTCTGGCTCTACGATTTCCGAATCCAACCTGTTGGAATCTCGTGACTGTAACACCATGTTCACCTGTAAAAAAAAACAGAAAACGAAAAGTCAATACATTAACAAGCTTCGGATAACAACTTGAACAGAGTTTAACTGCAAATAGTATTTAAAATTATTATAATACTATTGAAATAGTACAACATTAAATAAAAGCTATCAATTAAATTCTGCATACAGTTTCACAACACTTCTTCATATGTTCTATTTCGAGATAAGATGATGGTATACCTTGAGACATGCCATATGTGGATGTTAACGTGTTAGCTATTTGGACATTGGTTTGTTTATGAAATCAACAAACCAATGTCCAAATAGCCACACAACAAACATCCACATATGAAAGGTTTCAAGAATTAAGCACCTCGAAATAGAACATTATGAAGAAGTGTTATGAACTTCGTATACACTTTATAAAAAATACCATTTGACCCTACTTTTTGTCTATTATAAGCCCGGGAACGTTGCTGATTCCCATATATTCCATAATTTTTGTAATTTGTAATTTTTCAATTAGTACCCCCAATCCCCACAAATGACAATGGTCACATATTTACACGAATATATAGCTTAATCAATTAAGTTTTTGTTATCTGAAACACTCAAAACATATTTGAAAAAAAACCTGTATATATTGAAAAAATCGATTGTATTTGGTTATGTAGTACTTCGGTGTTAACCCACCTGCTTGTACTTTGTTCTGGGTTTATTTCCCATGTTAGGTTGGGACAAAAAATACCATACATACATACTTATAAAGTAAGGTTTATGTATGGTTTACTTTTCCTAACCTGCAAAATAAACCCAGAACCAAGTACAAGCAGGTGGACGGGTTAACACGGAAGTACCGGTTATATATTTATCTGTGAAAATTGGACAAGTAGTATTTAGCTTATGCGAAAGGTACATTCTGCAAGAACTTCGCATAAATCAAAATTTCCACAAAAAGAAAAAGAAAAACTACTGTAGCTAATTCCAGCACAGCTCTACGCTAGACTAAATACGATTTGACATTTCACAATTTGACTGCTTTCACAATTTGAAATGAAAGCAGCAGGGGCATGACCATTGAATCACAGAATCGCATAACAGCGAAATTTTCTCGTCTACAACGACTACAATATCTAGATCTATTTTTTTTTCGTTGCTTAATAGTGAGAACCCTGTTCAATACTCAGAAGGCAACCAACTTTAAAGCAAATTAAATAATTCATATGTATTCACTGCAATGAACCTTGAACACCTGATTTGGTCATGATCCAACAACATCTTACAACATCGTGTCGAAACTTTTAACCTTCCAAGACGTGACCAATGCGACTAATAAACAACCAACAATCTAAATCTCGGAATCCTGGGGAAAAGTTTTTGAGTCATTAAATATCACCATCATTACATGAGTCAACAAACTACAGAACATGAACCTAGTCTGTCCTTCAACGCTACTGAAATTACATGGAGCATGAGATGAAAATCCACCTTAAACCATGATGAATCATCTATAACTAAAGATTACCATCGTGAGTATCAGTGACTCTGACGACCAACCAACTTTCCACAAATAACAAAACAAATACGAGTTATTCTCAAACTAATCCAAGTCATGGTTGGATTAGTAGTTTCAATCCATGTGAGAAAAAAAAATAATAATTACAGGAAAGGAGCATCTTTCAAGTAAAGATTGGATCTTAAAAATCTG
The DNA here is from genome assembly GCA_034695005.1 of Cryptops parisi. Classification (NCBI taxonomy): domain Eukaryota; kingdom Metazoa; phylum Arthropoda; class Chilopoda; order Scolopendromorpha; family Cryptopidae; genus Cryptops; species Cryptops parisi. The sequence continues at coordinate 53,446 of JAQIWH010000072.1, read as the reverse complement.
GTATGATGCTCATAAAATCGTCTAGACAGTAGAAAAGCTGTGTTGAAAGATGATAAGCAACGTTGAAATACTTTTAATTCTTTCTCATTATTCCAGTTGGTCTGTTACATAACTAGCAACAACAAGCTAATTAAGCGATCTCGCTCAGAGTGACTACTGTGTTGGAAAAAAACGTTGTCGTTGTCAAGTCAAAAAAGTAGCTAAACTAACAGATTCTATTAAACAGGCCCTATAGTTAATTACCATTAAATTCTACAAAGCGTATGATTTATCTCATGACTCAATAACTCATAAACAAATAATACAGATACTCTTCGATTTAATTATCTTTGCAAATTTCTTGTATTGTATGCGATGAGATGAAACCTGTCACATGCCAGAACGATTCGAAATTGTGCGATTTTGCAACACAAAGTTTTGTCACTTCATAGAAATGTGCGAAATTTAAATTTATGCAGACTCGTCTGACGCACTGCAATCGTATCTTACGAGAAATTTAGTAGGCAATACCCACCCCAAGGGTTTATAATCCAAATTGACCCACAAATGTGCATTGTGTACATTTGCTTTTATTTAACGACCCTTCACAATGATGACAAGCCATGGTTACTACAGCGTCTGTGGTGAACGGGAAGATGGGCGTTGTATACACAATTCTGATGATTAATCTTCCGCTTCCACTATTAAAGAAGAGAAACCGAAATCGGAGAGTTGAAGGTCTACTTTACTTTTTAGCCCAAGTGACAGGTAATTCTCGCATTACCTGTCACTCCTGTTTATGCTAGTGTATGTAAATCGAAAATCGCATTTAGTGATAATTTCTGTCTAAACTGATTAGAGTTTAATTGGTTGCTTTAATATCCTATGCATTTCCGTACTTCTTAAATTTAAGCATGTGTAGATTATGCACAGGTTCGTGTGGACATTGTCGGAATATGAAAATAAACTCATTTATCCAAATAATTTCACCATTCAGTACGTGCCAGATACAATAACAGCTTTTTGCAAGCAATATGCTAATTTCCAGCAAAATAGGACTGACACCAAATTAGACACATTAGTGACCTTTAACTATGCACTGGTTTATGTACCGTGCAACATTAGCCAAACGAAACCAAAGCGGAAAAATGAATAATTTCAATGATGACCATTACACCAATTTTCACATGTGATTCTTAGAACAATGAAATCAGGCTGCGTCATCATCTGTGCACAAGTCATGATTGTTTGAAAAACTGAGATTAAACTAAAACATAGTCTATGTTTCAAGTAGATTTTAATTTAAACTAATTGGCACTGAGTAGATAATAAGATTAATAAAAGCTGTAATTAAATTTTGTTGAACATATTTTCAACTCATTACATCATTATTAATTTTAAAATTATTTCAATTCAACGAAGAACTACAGGTATATATGATTGGGATACATGAGTGCATACACATCACTTTTTAAAATGTAGTGAAAGCTGTTAATCAGTAAATTCTGTTATTCGGAAAATTGTATTATCCAGAACACAAGTAGATATATGCACAATATGTGTGTGTGTGTGTGTATATATATATATATATATATATATATGCACAAAAATTGTGCATACATTAAGTATTGTGTTATCTTCTTTGTGTCAATATATGATTGCCATAATATATTGAAAAAATAAGTGATATTGCAATGTATCACGGGTTTGAATTATTTATTATTCTGTGTCATAAATTTCACAATCAACTATATTTTCTATATACGGGTGTCTCCATTATAAGCAATTACCATGTATTGCATAAACAAAATTGCAAAATATATAAATAAGTAAATAAATAAATAAATAAATAAAAATGAACAAATACATTTCTTTACAAATTTCAGATATTAAACATTATTATAGTTTGTAATAAATAACTATTTATTCACTATAATTATGTGGAAACAAACACAATGTCTCGAAATACTTGCATTACACAAGGGATACAGCTATCTGTAGACCAAGCTGCCTATAATAAGTTGACTAACCATAAGTTTTAACCATGGAAGTTATTCTTAACGAGTTTAATTTTATGGTGCTGTTGAACTGAATTTTATTGCAAAACAGTTTGTTTTTGTTTTCCTAGATTAATTACATGTTTGATTTTATGTTGTACAGTTGTATATCTTAAACTTCTATTTTTTAGTATGTCTATACTCAGCTATCAGAATCATTGACTATCCAGCAAGCTCAACCCTCCCGACTGTGGGTCTTCAATTTATGCAAGGATTCTATGTAAATATCGCATTAATCAAAAATCGCATATGCACAAACTCTCCAACTACTAGTACTACAACTACAAGCGATACAACTATTGCAGACAATCTGGTTCAGCCACTTGAGCACCACTGAACAAGATCGAATAACACGATCCTTTTCGCATATAACGGGCATTCTAGGAGTATTTGAAAGCTTGTCCGGAATAACGTTGCATGTGACAATTCATAGTTTGAGTAAATGGCAAAAAAAAGTATTCAGCAACACATTGATTTTCACATATTAGATACCCAATTTCGAAGTGATATATGTAGGTTTGAGGTAGATATGAGTTTGTCCATTGAGAGCACTAGCTAGGCCCATAATAATCTCAATATTGCATTTTTGTACGCTATTCTGGGCAAGCCTTCGTTTCTCTTGTCGAATATTTAACAAAATAGGAACCGGCATGAAAAGATCAACAACTTCCTGCATCAGTCTTTACCGCATTGCACTGAATCGTGCTAAACTCTTCCAAGAGCTAGTAAAACAGTCTATCATAAAAGTATACAAAAGTAAAATATATACATAGATGAAACTAGAAAATACTGAAACTCCAAGCATAATGGTCATACCACCCACTGCGGAAGAAAACCAGCCCACAGAAATACAAATTTAAAGAGGAGGAAAAAAAATCAATAAAATACACACACGCTGCAGTGTTTTAAAGACGCGCAGATCGCAGTGGAGGCACGTGGCAACAGTTGGGCGTACTGTGACCCATCGCAACCAGCAAGGTGGCCACTTTCCTAAAAGGGCTCGGGTCCAATCTGATCCGTAGGTGAATCCCGTACTCCTCCTGTTGCAGAAGCCCAGACGTTGGATAGCCATGCTATCTATACCACCACTCTCACAAAATCTGGATGGTGATGATGCGATGAGAGATGATGATGATGCTCCAGGAGCAGCATCACTTAATCCTTCGCACCAGCAGAAAAAAAAAACACCCAAAAAAAAAAAATAGACGTCAAGGTTCCAAAAAAAACCAAAAAAAAACCACACTATACTTTTTCAGCCATATATCAAAAAGAAAAAAAAAATTAAATTTGGAGTGCAAAACAATAATCCCGGGCAATGTAAAGCAGGCTTCGAGGAAAGGTGGGCCACCAGCTCCTCGGGAGCAGCGGCGGCGGCAACTGCTAAACTGGCTCAGCTGTTTTCTTGCGCTCTGCTTCCACACCACCGTGAACAGCCTTCCGTGTTTGGTTAACTTTGCGAAATGCTGTGCGAAGTGAGTCACGGGTGCATGATTCATCATTTGCACAGGAAATATCTGTCGAGGTGCATCCTGGCAGAAGAAGCGAGCGAGTGCTGTGCACAGACTTTTCGGCCCTGTCTCAATCAGCTTTTCTCGGATATAATTATATCCTCTCTCTCTTTTTTGACATCTCTTTTTAGGATGGGTTATTTTTCCTTCCATCAGCTCCAACAGCTGATTGCGACACATTTCCTCTCTACCTATTCCAATTCACCTGCTGCAACTTTTTTTTCTTCTTATCATCCTGTATCCTTACACTAACAAAACTAAGCAGGAAAGTCACTCTTGCAGAATTTGGTAGGTTGGTTTATGACTAACCAACAAATTACATTTCATCTACCAGACTTCACTTATAGTATCCTCTGAACATTGAAATTCTGAAACGTTGCAATTATTACGTTACTAGAAAATAACCCCCCACGGGGTGTCTACATGCATTTTACTGTTTTGAGATTGTTGTAATTTAAATTTGCCTTACGTTATTATGCCAACAATGAACTCTTAAGTTGTGTCAGCGTTATGCCAACAATGAAGATCACCTGACATAACTTGTCAAACTTAGATGTTACTAATGATGTGTGTGGTTTTCTTATAATTAACCAACAATAGCCACGTCAAATTATATTTCCAGTTTCCTTAATTATATTGATTTGATAGGTTGGTTTATAATTAGTGAACGTTTTTACAATGTCGAGGAAAATGCATTTAAAGATCTGAACTTGCCTTGTTGTCTATAGGCTAATTCAGACTTCTTGCACTCATATCTTTGCACAAATTGTTGTTTTGCTCAAAATTATACGTCAGAAAGGTAGAATTTTACCTAACACATTCGAAAATGATTCTATGTCATTTTTGATGAAAATGTTACTTAACACCTTTTTTACACCAGGCCCTTCAATTAACCTACGATAACAACTGTTAAATTATATTTTATCTACCAGACTTAGAATAACATTAAAATTCTGAAACATAGAAATTATTACGTTATGATCATACGATACATGTGGTTGTTTTTTGTTGTTGTTTTTTTACATTTAACTAATAATAACCACTGTCAAACTATATTCATCTAGTTATATTCCTTAACTATATTTTTATATTGTAACCTCGGAAAATTAAAATATGATACACCAGTTTTGGTCAAAAACTTTTTTACACCCTATGAACACTTAATCGGACATAAAAAAAAGCAATTAACCTACAATAACCGAAGTTGAATTGCATTCATTCACTAGACTTAGGATGACCTCGGAATGTAAAACTTATTACAATACGATGCAGATTTGGCACAAAAAAAAAGAGGGGAGGGGCATTATTAATTTTAACAACACAGTAGACGAGTTAGGTTTCAAAGCATTTAAAATACACTTGAATACAGTGTTCCTAAAGTTTCCATACTCTGTAAACAGTTACAACGCAGTGGAAGTTAGATTGAAATAAACACCCGAAGTCTATAATCTAACTTTAAAACATCTGACTTGCAATAATAAAAATGTTACCACCCTTGGTAAAAAAAAAAAAAAACCCTCATTTTTCTCAAGTTTAAAAAAAATAATATTATTAACATAGTAACATGCATAATATTTCGGTATAATTTTAAAGTATTACATAACTAGAACTGGTCAGCAATGGTCATTGGGCTGCGGTGTTCTTACAACTTAAAAAACATCCAAGTTAAACTGGAACGAAGTTTAGTCTGGTGTAATTTTATTGGCTGGGTGAAAATCCCTCGCGATTCTATTTAGATAATGAACATGGTAACTGATATTTTTAACCTACGAACCTCCTCTGTAAACGTTTGTTTTTTTTTGTTACCCCAAGCAAATTTTGGTAATGAATGGGTTTCTGAATGTTAAATGACACTGAGTAAACGTCAATTTAAGCTAAAAAATTAATTAATGCAATTTCAAAAATTTGAAATTTTTTTTTTCCTCAGCCATCTACGTTATCAATATAGTTTCTTTATATTAATCAAATGAAAATGCGCTATAATTAGTCCTCTAGTGAAATTATGCTTTCTTGCAGTGAATAATAATCTTACTAAATAAAACCCAAAAGTGACTTTGTTTTTGATTGCTGATTGGTTGATGAATTTGAAAGTTTAAACAATAACGTCAACAATGAATCAGTTAATGAATGTTATTTTTGAATTAACATGAAATTCTCGCGCTATCTCTGTATTGTTGTGTAAGGTGGTTTACATAAACAGCATTCGTTGATTTTTTCAACGGGTTTAAATTTATAAATTACTTTTATGTATAATTCAATCAAGATATTATTGTCATTCTGCAAATAAGCACTACGTGTTCTATGAACATGGAGTGGTACTGCAACTATAACACTTTAACATTGAAATCACATCACGTGAATTCGTTACCAAAAACATTATACAAAAAAAGTCTTTACACACTTTTGGAGAGATAAATGAAAAAAAAATATGAAAGCCTAGATATAGCAGAAGGTTACATGCCATTCAAGGAAGCGTTGGAAATCAATTAAGAAATGACTTGGCAATGATCCTGCATGTCAAGTTAAGTGGAAAAGGATGTTGTTAACTATTCTCAGGAACAAATAAACATAAAACTAACGAATTAAATGTGAGATGAACGTAAAATCAAAAATCCTTAAAATCATAAAATAACTTATTTCATGCAAAAAAAAAAAAAACTGAAATGTCTATGATTTCACCAAGTTACATGAGCAAAATTAAAATTTCCCTTAATGTGTGACACTTACAACTATGTAGATGTACATTGTAAGCAGTAGCCTTATAGTATTGGAAATTCTCCAATTCTGTCAAGCTTTCCAACTCGTGTAGTGTACTGGGAACCTGAAATGTCCTAATAGGCTATGCAGAAACACACAGCACAAGTTGCTGATGCATGACCTTGTCACTGTTGACACCCAGTCGAGATATACATCTTCAATTTGAGTCAGTACATGGCTTGGCTGATAAAGATTACTGTACTGTACACAGAACCTTTTAAAGATCAAAGTGACATAATGACTCATGAAAGAATGAGAAAAGAATTAGCCCATCACGGGTCAACGTTTTCTTGAAACTTAAGCTGACACATTTGAACTTTCCAGCTTGGCCAATATCATATACTCTTTGATTTCCACCAAATTTGATTTCAGAAAAACATATAAACAAGTAGGCCTATATGTACATATCATACAATCATTTTGTAGAACTGCACATCTATTCACTTTTAAAAATGAGAGCAATAATCTCGATGTGTAGTGTATTTTACAGTAATAACCCGAATTTTAACAGTGATATCAACATTTTTAAGAGTTCATATTCAAGTTAGAAAATGAAAGAGTTATGTTCGCAATATATTAAGAAAAACTTATATTCGTGCAAGTTCCATATAATGTGAGTTTGCTATTATGCAACAGAGAAATTCTCCCAGAGGCCGGTTACATGCAAGAAAATTGCGCCATTTCGTTTATTTGTTAATTTTTATTTATTTCAACAGTAAGCCATCCATAGGATTGAATCAAAATACGCATATGCAAGATCTCCAAGAAAACTTCGCCATTATGTGGTAACTAGCAAATAGCCTGTCAAAAATGACAGGAAAGTTATTTATTCATTTAACTCATATTGCTTCGCAATATTCGTTACAGTATCGATTTCGGTATGAGTTTTGGCATTTTCGCACATGGTGAGGTGGCACTAGTAAAAACAATGACACTGCCGCACAGTGATAGTTTCTAGAAGATTATTGAAAGTTTTAGAATGCTTTATGCCCAGATGCCAAAAGAAAGAACCATGTGATGTTTCTTGACCAATGGCTCAACTAACTGGCTTAACTGGTGAGGAGCAGTAGTAGTAGTAGTAGTAGTAGGAGGAGGAAGAGGATGGGGGAGAGAGGAAAAGTCTTGCTCTTTTATTATTTTATGATTTTTATTTATTTTAACAGGAAGCAATCCATAGGATTGGATCAAGATATGCATATGCAATGCATATGCATGCAATTTTGTTTGGTGGTGTACAAGTGACAAAACACTCCACCTGCTATTATCATTCCACAATGCGTGGACCACATATAGCAGAAATGGCGAGTTTCGCACTCCAATAGTCTGCTGTAGTTATTCCATTTTGAAAATTTTAACACATTCAATTTTCGATTTATACAAAAATGTTGCCGAAAATAACTGTTGCATAAATCGAAAATCGACTAGTGTTTGTTACTTAATATCAATGTCTTAGCCAGGAGGTAGGCCAGAACCCCTAAAGTATTTTTAAAGACATGGGCATAAATACTGTTCTTTGAAGAAAACCACCCAAAACACATTTGTCTATGGGTCTGATGTTTACCCCCTCTCAATTATTGTTCGCTACAGTATACTGTGTATATCATACATATGCAATTTGTTCTGATGCAACATGATATCTTTCATTCTTTCGTATAAATTTAATAATAGTTCAAGAACATTCAGGCCCGGATTTCCCATTAGGCCCGGGCCTAGGGTGGCAATATCTTAGGGGCGGCACAAGTGGCATATTTAAACATTAAACATTAACATTATACATATAGGTATACAAATGTCGACTTTTATTAATACCCACAAAAATGTTCAACTATTTTTTGCACTTACTAAACTTCCTATTTTGTATTTCCATTGATATGTTGAATTTTGGCAAAAGGGAGGGGGGGGGGCGAAATTCAGTGTAGACCTATGGGAGGAAAACTACTAAATCCGGCCCTGAGAACATTGGGGTCACTTTTTCTTCAGTGTGTTTATTGGTGGTAAAATAGGCCTACTGTAATTATCATGTTCATTTCTTAAATTTTTGTTTTGCACAATGTTGCAGGTTAGGATTAGTTTTCAAAATCAGATTAGTAGCATAAAAAATATGGCACAATGTCAGCCTCTTTCGTTGTGCTGACATTCATCAATTTTCACAATGAAAATAAAATTGTTAGCAAAGTCAATGTTGGTTTGCTTTTCCCAGATATATAATTATTAACCCATTATTCCCCCAAGCAGGAACCAATATATCCACACTCCACAGACATGCCAAAAACAACCATTATGATGCATAACTTAATATCGATTATTATCAACTACATTTACAATTCATTTAAATACAGAACCAGACTGAAATTGACATTAAAATAAAGAAGATGCAATTAATCCTACCTGATTCTTTGACATTATCACTGGTACGGCAGCATTGGAAGATGTATTACTCTGCTGCCACTTGCCATCTAACGAGACAAGAAAAGAACAACGGGAATTTGGTATGGCATTTCAATACAAATCAATTATCCGTACACTCAGGCAATCGTACAAAAAAATGCACAATCGCACACAAAAAAAATTTACAAACCTGGTTCATCTGGAAAATAGGACAAGACATCACTGTAAGCGGTTGGAGACGACAAGCAGAGTGCTTCGGATGCCGAAATCCTTTCTTTGTGATCTTTAGAACTCTTGGTTATTTCTTGCAATATGTTCGCTACTCGCTCGCTGACACTTTGTCGTCTATTGTTCAGTGCAAGGTTTTCTGTATTTCTTCTTTTAGAATGGATGGAAATCATCGTGGATGCAGCATCTTTTAACAAATCACTAGTGAAAGCCTTTGCGAAAGCGTCCACTCTTTTGACTGGAAGAGAAAACGCACGTTCCGATCCGACTTCTGCAGTCAACGTTTTCGGACGAGGACATTTCACTTGGTGATCGTAAATGTTCACTTGGTCTTCAGCAAACCTATTATAGCAAAAGTTAATATTATAGTGAAAAAACAAGACAAAACAAAAAGATTACCATATTAACCCAATGTTGCATTGTAATGTGACAAAATTATAGAGACACAGGCTATATAAAGAAAGTGCTAAATTTATGCATTCTGAATATCGTTGCTGTAACTCCAAAACAACGTAACTGCACCTTTTCAGAGATTATAGATTCTGATGTTGATAGAATGGTTACACGTTCGCTCACCAGATATTGAATTTGGTTTTTGTTAGTTATGTGGTTTTGCAGTTACAGCAACGATATGCAATTTTGTTACTATGTTATGGGAGAAATCTTCCCAAACGTCCGTCATATGTGGAACATATTTGTAAATCATGTGATTCTGTTTGGTGGGGGTACATGTGACTGAACGTTACTCCAATTACTACGTGCCTTCCAAACTGCACGTACGCCATGCTTAGTGCAAATTTCGGGCCTCGTACTGGATTCATTACTTTTTTTATGCGAATATAATTTGATACTAAATTTTTTCCGTTTTATGAAAATTTAGATACATGCAGTATTTCATTTATGCAAAATTTTACAAACAATATCGCATTCATTGAGGACTACCTGTATATCCATCCTATTCTTGATTTACTTATTCACTATTAAGATTTCTCAACATTAAGTTTATTAAAATAAAAGAAATAAACAAAAAAGATAAAGAATAAAAAAAACTTTTGTCATGTACAGGGTGCTACAAAATAAACAGAACCATTTGTTTTCTCTGTAACTTTATAATAAAATGTAACAAATTAACTATCTAAATGGCAAAAGAAAATTTAATTTATAAAAAATTTTAAATCATATGTTGAAAGTTATATATCAGCTGAATAACCACCCCTTTTTGTACATATTGAAAAAAAACGTGCACTTTTCACAGAGTTTTTCATTTAATTTCCTGGAATTCCAGGAGACAATGCAGCTGAATCATGACGCATGTCCTCTATGGTATGACAAGTTATTGGCATCTACTTTATTCTTGGGACCAAAGAAAAGTATGAAACAGACATAATTTCCAAGAACCGTACTTTCTTTCACCTTTTAGAAAGCTCATTTATTACATTACGTTCTAAAGTTACGAAGAAAAACGAATGTGTCAGCTTCATTGTGCATCACCCTATAGTTATAAATATCTACAGCATATAGAATGAAAGAACAGCATTTACCTTACTCGATGAACTTCCTTCGTCTTCAGCTGCTTCTTTCCAAGCATAAACATCAAGTTGAAAGACTCGTCCACTAAATTTTTGAGCAATTTCTGACCGATATGTTCCGCAACTTCGGCTTTAAATGTACGTTCCACAACATTTTTGTCGTCGCTGGCAGCATTTTTGTCATCGACAAATTTGAACAAGTTGTCACCAGTCAACCTTTCCTTATCTTCACCACAAACAAACGTTTCGTCCATTTTCTCAAAGATTTTACCATCTTCAACCACGGATTTCAGAGTACTCGTTTCATTGCTCCTGTTTAGCTCGATGCTGTTAGCATCGCCATCATCATCTTCAACTTCTGGCAATTCAACACTGAACGTCTGGTTCAACAACGACGATTCGACATCGCTTAGCTTGGCTTTAATTTCCACTTTTTCTTGTTTGGATTGAATGGTAATGTTCTCAGACCCATCGATCGAAACTTCTTCGAGCGACAGCACCGATTCAACCTCCCACGAAGACGCAAACTCTTCATAGTCATCGACCTTTTTGCTGACTTCAACGTTGTCAATTTGTTCATCATGCCCGCTTATTAACCTTTCTCGAGTGGATGTTTGTTCGTCGGTCGATGAGTGTCGACTGACGTGAGCGGTCTCCACTTGTTCGGTAACGGTTTTTATAGACTCGCTGGTTGAATAATCGTCATCGTTTTTATTTTCGGACAATGCCTTTTCATCCAACACTGAAGTATATTTATTGCTGAAACTCTCATCCACTTCAACGTTGACATCTTCGCTGCTTATCACAGAAGTTGGTTTGGTTATTGCAGTAGAAACGGATTTCGAAACACTATGCTGGTTTAAATCTATAAAAAAAATGAAAAAAACATTCATTGTCGTCTGTAAACTACACTGCAATACACTGAGGCTATGCTGGAACTATTACAGGATCTATTGTTTCTATGTTTATTTTGGTTGGAATGTTGGAATTAAATGAAACGGCACTGAATTATGACTAAATGGACCACTGGCTACAACTTTCTAAATATGACTTGGTACCTACGACTCAAGATTTCCAACGTAACAATGTAATAACCTCGGAACTTTTATTTCAAGGTCGGTGCAAATACCACCATTGGAATCAGCCCTATCAAGGTGGTGTAATATCTGAAACTCAACATTGTCATTATAATAGCTGTTCGAATATTCCCATGAAACTATACTCGTTTGACTCACCCTGTACAATATATTTACAATTGAGGAGTTGGGTGAAAAAACAGCTTAAATTCACTTTCATTATTCCTTAAAATGCATATATTTAATTGTTTTAGACCAGTCTATAGCATAAAGACAATGGGTTGCCTATAATTTGCACTTTCGGACTTTTTGGAGCAAGAATATGAAACCCGACTATTTAAAATCTGAAATTTTGTTGTGATTTCTTTCTTTTTGTCGCTTCACTTCCTGAATGTTTCACTCACTTGTTTCACTTCCAAAACAATGGAAAAGATACCAATCTTTGGAAAACCGCGTAAATGAATTTATAAACTAGCATGATATTTGGAATGACGGCGTAATAATTGCATTTTTCAAGTAGCCCGTAACTTGAGCTGTGAACTAAAGTTAACACATTTTTCGACGAGCCTGTTAATTTTCCTTTCATAAATATACAGTTGACAGGAATGTATTTTAACCTTAAATTTGAAGGTGCCCCTTTTTCTCAAAACTACATTTTCTTTTTTTAGTTTACGCCGTCATTCCAACCAAACTTGTCGATGGTAAAAATTTAAAATTAAATAAGATAAGAAAAATTATTTCAAAAGTCACTCGGAGGAATCAGCAACAGCTTCACTAAACGTAATGTTTTAAAGAACCAGAACATCATTTACCTGACTGACGATTAGAAGATGAAGAACCATGCAAAAGTGACGTTTCTTCATTTACTTTGTCAGTCCTTTGATTGGGTTTATTTGATAATCCCTGAGGTTTCGACACTTTTGGTTGGCGAATCTGTGGCTTCACGGGAGCTTTGGCTTCACCGTCCGCTTCGTTCTCCAAGCTTACCATAGCATTATTAATGTATTGCTCATAAGCCTAAATGTCAGATCCAAATTCAAAATCTCAATGATCGTTTCAAAGTATATATATGAGCACAAAAGGCCAAAGTTAGGCACCTTAATTTGCTTCACAAGCGACGCCTCTTGAGCTTTCATCTGTTCCTTATTTCTACGTTTTTGTTCCCGATGCAACCTTTCGGCCTCAGCTTTCCGCCTTCTCAGTTCTTCTTTTAGAGCGTGAATCCTCCCTTCGAAGTCACTGACATCGGATGTCGTTTCTGAAAAGTACAAACAAAAATTACACTAGTTTGTCCAAACAAGTGTCGATTCAAAAGATAGGTGAGCGCCATACCCGATTGTGAAACATTGAAAGAATCTTCCGATCCGCTGGAATCTCTCCGTTTGAAGAGGAGACTGCGAGGGGACAGTGGCGATCTCAACAAACTCGCAGCGGAATGTGTTTCAGACACACCAACAACAGGTGGAATGTAAGAAGCGCTGCCACTGTTTTTCTTTGTTGTGCCAGACGATTCAAACGCAGACAACTCGTAATCCGAAGCTGTTTTAATTTTCTGCTCATCTGAGCTTGGACTATAAAATCGAATGCAATGTACACAAAATAAAATGATTAATAACAATAATAATCAATCAATCGCATGAATAATTCAATTTTAAACAAGTGCATTAAAAAAATAATCTTTAAGAACACTTTATAGATACATATTGTAGAACCAGTACATGTCACCAGATGTCACCTGATGTTTCAACACACACCAAAAAAAAAGGCTCAATTAAATATACAAATACCTCTTGTTTGTTGTAGTAGCTTTTTCATTAGCGCCACTACGCAAAATTTCTGAAGCAACCGCGTCAGCTGTTTTGCTGACAGTTTCGGACGATTTCAACTCGATCTTTTCAGATATGGAACTTCCATCGGTGTGAATTGACGTTGAAACGTTTTCCAATTGGTGTTCGACGGACTTAGCTATTTATAAAATACATGAAAAAAAATTGTTGCATGATTTCCTTGTCAACTTCTATTGCAGCATTGAAACTCATTTTCATAATCAACGAGAATAAACTTACAATTTGACTTGGAAGATTGCGTCGCTGGTTTCAAACTCAATTCTTCTTGCTTATCGACATCCTCGTCCTTCAAAGCGTCGGACTTGGCTCGTCTAGTTTTCTTTGAATGTTCGAGTTCTAAATACTGTTTCGCTTTGGCTTCAAGTGCTTGAATATATCTTTCTTCGTTATCCAATTTTTGTCTCCAATACAGTAGTTCCTCAATATTTTTCCTTCGTTGCTGAAGCTTTTGTTCCCTAGCCGTGAGATTTCTGGTTAAATGGTCACAATGAATTAGTTTTACATAAAATCCCTTTAGCAAGAATATTCAAAACAACATAACTTTATATTTACAGATATAAACACATTAGTGAATTAAAAATGAAATCTGTGAAATACAGGACGAGTTTTAAAAGTATGGTTCCATCCAACGTTCCAACTGACAAAAATAGAAATCAACAATAGAGCCAAACCTAAAACCACCAAAGTGTAATGCAGTGTAGTGTATACATGACACTGCATTACACCGATTCTATGCTGGAAGCATTTAGGTGCTCTATGGTTTCTATTTTCTTTTCAGTTGGGCTGTTGACAATGAATTAAATGACACTGGATTATGACTAAATGGACCATTGACCACAACTTTCTAAATATGACTTGGTGACTGTGATTCATGATTTCCAAGGTGACAACGTGAAGACCTTGAAATACCATCGTTGCAAAGGTGCGATTTGATAACACCTGTCAAGTTGTTATTATATTCAAAACTGAACATTTTCATTATAAAAGCTTTTCGAGTATTCCCATGGAACCATTCCTTTAATTCACCTTGTACATAAATTGCCCAACAAAGAAGTTTGAAATAGTTCATTACCGTTTGCTGGCTTGCAATTTCTTCAAGCTACTCGCCATCTGCATGTTAGAATTCTGATTTGATTTCAGCCTTTGGGTGTGTTTCAGATTACTTGGGCTTTCGGAAAGTGGCGAAGGTGGCGAGGTGGATGTGATTTCATTTCTTATGTTCTCGTCGAAAGCTCTGTAGTTTCTTTCCACCATCGCAGAATGTTCGTGCTTCAGAAAAAAAACAACACTTTTACAATTGTTTGCTGTTTAACTTGCGGAATCTACAAACATGATTTTCAAAGGAACACTTTCCAAGACCTTTCAAAAAAAAAGATCTTTGTTAAGTGGCAACATGAAAGTAAAATTCTTACCAAGAACGAGAATTCTTCTTCAGATAATATTGTTCCATTTGAGCTCGCGTCTGATATTTGATGAGTGGATAGCCTCGGTGAAGACTCGAGTGATCGTGTATTAAGATTCTTTGTTAATACTTTTAAACTGGCCATGGGCTGCCCTGAGTAGAAAATAATGTTTAAGATCAGAATTACAAAATGGAATTAATACAGTACTCCCTTGTTATCATAAGGGATTAAAAATCCTTAAAAATACTGCAGTTAACTGACTGTGGTTAGGAAGACCAATTTTAATACATATACCCTGTATTTACAAGGTAAGTCACCTAAGTCATCCATCCCTGATAACTTTTTAGCTGTTTACTTTATGAACATTCTGATTGAACTTTCACTAAGTATATCGACCATGGGTAATCTAATGCAGTTACTGGAAGTGACCTTGAATTACATTTTTCAAAGTTATCCGATTTTAAACCTTTTTAATCCAGACATGTGATATTTAGAAAGATGAAGGTATTCAAGAAATAATGCCAACACATGAAAAAAATCGAAAATCAATACGTTGAAAACAGAAGTTATGAATGTTACAAGAACAGCACGTCAGCAAAGCCAACCACGGGCAGCTGCAACAATCTTGGTCAACCTTGCAGCTGCCCCTGGTCGGCTTCACTGACATGCCGTTGCTTGCTACCATTTGGATTCTCAGGCAATTCAGATTAATGGAGTTCTACCTGCAAGTATGTCTTTTAAAAAATTTCAAAGACATACTACGGTATTTCAAGCAATTCGCCTCAAAACACAGCAAATTCAAGTCAAAATAACTTGTTTTTGAAGTGATTCATTGAAAATGTGCGTAACTCAGTAAGAAAAACACGTTTTCAAACTACTCAAAACATGTTGAATTCAAGTGAAAATAACTTGTTTTAAAACGATAATTAAAAATGAAGTACCAAACAAAAAGTAACAAACTATCATACACTCAACAATCACAAATAATGCGAGATAAGTGTACAGCCTAAATGGTTATAGTATTGTACTATGAACGTAGTGAAATTGTAGTACAAATGCTAACCTGGCACTGTTTCTTGAATTTTATCCATTAAGTCACGAGTCGACTTCCTAATTTTTGAGATCTGATGCTGTTGACGCCACAAAAGTTGTCTTTCTTGGACAGCTAATTTCTGCGCGTCTCGGAGACGTTTCATTTCCACTCGTTCTTGTTGAAGTTTCATCAGCAAAGCTCTTTGGCGTTTTTTCAATGTTGACACTTTGTCTTCTTCTCCTTTTTCACGGCATTCTCTTTAAAAAAAAAATTCCAAGGTTTGAAATGTCAACCACCACCTAGTTGTGATGGCAATGACACAAATCAAACGTGAAACAAAATAATACCGCCGCTTACTGTTTCTGTAGTTCGAGCCATGTCATTTCAGCTTTGGTTTTCTCAATCAGTGACTGTTCACGAAGCTTTAACATAGACTCTTGGTGTTTGGAACGGAATTCTTCATCTTTCATATACTGCTGAAAATACTGCACTGTTAAGCCAGGTATCGAAGTAATATTTGATGACGACTGTGATAAACTATCACTCTCAACTTTTATTTTCGTTGCCTTTGAAACTGCAATGCAATGAAAAATAGCATGACATTGTAGATGAGCGATACGTGATCGAGTGAACAAAAGAAATTTTTTTTGTCAAAATTTGAAAAACAAAAAGTACCTTGAGCAGAACTGTACTTTTGAACTGGTAGTTTATTTTTATCATTGGTAGGTTTCTCGTTTTCTTTTGATTCCGATTCGTCAAATTTTGAAGAATAAGCTACGAAAGTGTACAGGACATACTTAACATTTAGCATACTGTTATGCGCTGAACGTTGCTTATATAATAGCCTAAAATTCCTCAATTTCTTATCGATTTTTCCTCATTAAATCTAACCTTCTTCCAGAATTTCACTGATGCTTCCTTCGCTAAGACTAGGTGATTCTTCGGGTACAGAAACGGGTAAGGCCGATAGTTCACCAATTTCTATGGAATGACTTGACAAATTCGGACTGTTCACATTTTCCAAATCGGATGGGATTTCTGGCGATTCTTCGGTAATCTCAGTTAATACATCGGTGTTTTCGTTGAATTTTTTCTCGACGTCCGACTCCCTTGATGTCGATACTGGAGACCTAAAAATCAATATCGTTGTGTCTTTTTTGCTCACGCTGAAAGTCTTTTTTATTTTGAGAAAACAAAAAATATATACTTTGAATGTTTAGTGGATATAGTCCTATCGAGAGACTGCGAAGAATATGGTTCAGATGATAACACATGTCTCTGTTTCAGTTGCTTCAATGTTGATGTCACAGCTGCAATGGCAGCAGACGTTGCTGCCGCACTTGCCACTTCATTGGCAGTATGAAGTTGAGAATTCGCATAATCAATGGCCATCATTTGCACCTTAACAAAAATAGCATATAAGAACTATTGACTTCTATGAAAAAATAGATGTCCAACACCTGGTTTTAAACACTACGGAACCCAGTAAAAATAAGACAATGAACGTGGTCGTACCTGTGCTAGTTGCTTGGTAGCTTCTGCGGTTATTTTCGCTGCTTCAGCTTGGTTTTCAAATAATTTTTGAGTGTTGACGTTTATTGTCATGGATGTGTTAGCCTGGAAATTTTGCCCAGATTCCATAGACACCGACACAGAGTCGTCAGATCGCCTCCGAGATATTTTATTATTCCCATCATTTTGCTGCCTCAATGACTGTTGATTCTGACCATTGTGTTGTCGGTGATGTTCGCTCTGAAACATTTAAACACAAAAATCAACCATCATATTTAAAACGTCGAGATCTGATGCTGTTGACACCACAAAAGTTGTCTTTCTTGGACAACTAATTTCTATGCATCTTGGAGGCGTTTTACTTCCACTCGTTCTTGTTGAATCTTTCAGCAGCAAAGCTTTTTGGCATTTTTTCAATGTTTTCTTCTCCTCTTTAAAAATTTACCAAAACACAAAACACATTTTCTAATATCAATACCTGTAACAGCTGTGCAAGTGTAACAGTTTCTTGCTGTGCCAAAGCAATGGCTTGAACTCGCTCCGCATCTTTCAACTGCTGCAACGAATTTTCCACTGAATCGAGATAAGTTAATTCCGTGCTCATTCTTAGTCTCAGTGTATCTGGTGAAAACTGCAACACGTTCTGAAATAAAATTTGGAAAGTAAACAGTATAATGTAACATTATCATGACAAAAACAAGCTCCCGATCCGTTAAGATAGCAACTTACATCTGATGTTCCAATATTGCCAGCAAGAAATTCCAAAAGTTTCCTAGGTTTCATATAAGACGCACCACTGAAACATGTAGAAATAGTAACGATAGAGTTGACAAAAATTCTTCACTTCATTTATAATTGTCAGAAAACGATTCTCAATCACTCTGTGTAGATATTCTAACCTCATTCCTGGTTCTTTGATGGTTTCTTTGTACTTATAAAATTTACCAGCTTTCTTTGAAGTACCACTAATGGATATCTGATGAACGGAATCTGGTGTACTGTTGTCAGTCAACGTGCCCTCACTGAGACTACTGACATCATCTACTGAAGCAGAAGAATGAACTTGGTTTTCAGAACGAACATCGTTTTTCGACTGAGAAGTGGTTTGCGGATGAACATCGTTTTTCGACTGAGAAGTGGTTTGCGGTTGGACATTGTTTTCCGCATCAACGTTTCTCTTTACTTCCTGATCCACATTTGGTGTACTAGTCATGAAATCTGTAATGTATTCAACAATTTTAACCATTTTTAGCTAGCCAAAAAAATAAAATAGTGATCCCTAAATATCTACAGCAATTAAGTTCCTGAAAATTACGGCAACTAAGGTCGAATATAACAATTTTAACGTTATAAATGTTGCAACTCCTGAAGAAAAATTTACCTTCGTTGATCACTTTCGGTTTTTTCAGCTGAGATGACATTCCTGATGAAAACGTTGTACTGTAAGTGACAGTAGCTGCGGATAAAGTTGAAATAGCAGACGGGTTTTCCTTAATGCCAGGGACATTTGTCAGACAAACTGTGGAGAGTTTGGCTTCAGCATTATGGTTAGATGCGGCTGATGACTTGCGACGCGAATCGTTGCTATTTTCAAAATCTATTTTGCTATAGTCAAAATCTACACCCGGTGAACCATCAACTCGACTTGTTTCTAAATGTCTCTTTTGAGGTGTTTGAAAAGCTGAATTTGGAGAAAGTACTACCCATTGCTTTCCTAAACAAACAAACAAACAAAAAATCAGCAATTTCAAGATTGTTTTTTAGTGTTTGTTACAAAACACCACAACATAGATTACATCAAAACAATAGATTCAATAAATTTTACACCATGCTGATTATACACGATGAGATGTCGACATTTTAATCACATGGTCGTTCCAAAATTCGATATCTCATGATGTATCCCTGTATTATTCAGTTCCATCTAGGGCAATACATTGCAATCATCAACTTTCCAATACAATTCCTAGAAACTGGAATCACAAGGAATCCTCGATTTATGCGAGTTCTGTATATCTGAATTTGCTGATGAGAGGTGAGAGAAATCCTATAGCGCTCGTCATGTACAAGAAAACTTAGCTTTTATGCGATTCGTTATTATGTCTATGCACTATGCAGTGGTGCATACAGTTAGTGATTGAAAGCTCCCGCATTTGTTGCTTTCTTTCCATAATGTGTACACCAAGTGTGACATGAATGCCATCTTGCACTGGAATTGCCTATCGTAGTTTTTCATTTTAGAATGATTTCGATGGATGCAATTTTCAATTCACGCAAGTCTCACATAGATCGAGAGACCTCTCTGTGTTTGTATCACCTACACATAACAAAGGGACGTACAAAATAATGCTAACCTTGATGAAGGGTTCTTTGAACTGTGTTGATGAAGTTGAACTTGGTAGGATTCACTGGAACTGCAGGAGCCGTTTTCTCTGCATGTACACTGTAATGACTAGGAGTTTTCTTTTCAGGCCTCACAACTGGAATGCTTGTCATACTTTTGGAAGATGACTTAACGCTGCGCTGGTTTATAAGTTTCAACGACTGAAATCAGAAACAAAAAACCGTTTTTTTCTCATTTCACAACACCACCTCAGGGCCACCATGAGTCAGTTCAGGCCACCGATGATTTATGGCAGGAATCCTTCCCCCCCAGAACATGTTTAGTTCATTGACGAGCTTAATGTCATATGAATGTTTTCATGAAAAAGAGGCAAAAACGGTTAAATTGTACAAATTTTTTGGGGTCTAAACACTCATTTGGAGCTTGATTTTCCACGAAAACAATGTAATTTTTAAACGTATTCGTCAAAAAAAAAAATTTCAGGTGACCTTCCTACCTGTGCAAAAGTTAATCATAGGTCAAACATTTCTGCATTTTTAAACTGACAAATACACTACATTAGTGGAAAAGTTACAAGAACTGCTCAAAAATTCAATCCCAAATCCAAAAAACCAATGGTACTGGGTCTATGTGTATTCGCGAAAACGATCATATGGAAGAACCATTCTTACATGTTGCGTAGCTGGTGGTGACGACGATGATGTTGAACTGTCGCCATTATCTAATGATCCTTCGCTCAACGATCCAACCGAAATGTTGTGGTCGCTTTCATTTAGTGGCAGTTTAAAAGCACGAGTTTGTGCATCAAAATTTTTGGCAGATGGAAGCCGCCATTTTAGCAACTTGCGCACACGCCAGCCTCGGTAGTGAGCCTGGATTTTAGTTGCGGCTGTAATTTTCTTTTGCTTCTCGGCAACCTTGTGGGCATGTTGAATAAGACTGTCGATTCCTAAAACACAAACAAAAAGAGCAAAAAATTGTAAAGTTGAATTTTCGTCAAGATAGTTTTCAAAATATAAAATTATATTTATTATAAAATTATATCACAAAGTTAAAAGAAAATGAATACTGATAAAATAAAAATGGTGTTAAGTTTGAAAAAACTTTTCCTAATTTATAACATGTGTTATAAGTTTTGAATTATTTGGCAAATTTGATTAAAATGAAGATTTTTTAAAAATGTAAACTTTTTTTTTTGTGTAATTACCATAATTTCATCTTTTTATAACAATTAAAATATGGCAATTACACAAAAAAAAAAAGTTTATGTTTTTAAAAAATCTCATAAAAATAAAAACTAAAAAATATATTAATCTTTAAAATTCATAAACTTGAAGTAAGAAGAGCGAGTTAAGAAATATGTGATTAGATTGGCGATTTAGTAGAAACAAAAAAGGAAATTAGATCACAGCATGATGATATTGCATCGATTACATTTTTAGCTATATTTGATGAATGGACATGCCTTCACAATTAACCATTTAATGAAACAAATACCAATGTTTTGATGTTTAGTCCAAGCTTAAGGTTTTTCGCTTACCTGGCAAGTTACCATCGAAAATAGTGAATCTGTTCTTGTTTCTCACAATGCGTTCATGGTAAGTTTCGTATTGCTCAGCATCAGGCATTAGAGTGACTTCCCCGCTACCATTCAAGTGTTCATGAATGTCAGATCCGTTGACAACGGGCCTGCTTTTTTGTTTTGTAAACTGGACAGTTCTTGTCCCATTGGATAGCTCGTTTTGATTCAATAAATTACTAGAAAACTGACGTTTTTCTTCAGAAATTTTTCGCTGCAAGTAAGTTGCTGCAGTACCTAGTTGTTCTAGTCTGCACTCGGGCTCAGTTTCTTGAAACAAAACAAAATAAATGTATCTCAATCTATTGGAAACCAGTAGTTAGCCTGCGCTA
This sequence comes from Cryptops parisi, assembly GCA_034695005.1. Classification (NCBI taxonomy): domain Eukaryota; kingdom Metazoa; phylum Arthropoda; class Chilopoda; order Scolopendromorpha; family Cryptopidae; genus Cryptops; species Cryptops parisi. Next base: position 31,874 of record JAQIWH010000072.1, on the reverse strand, counting down.
TAGCACAGAAAGGGTATTATTATGGAAAAGTGAAACCAACTAACTCCATCTAGTGGCAAACAACACAAAAAATAACACAATGAGTGCTATTCTTAACCTAACCTGGACTATTCTTATTAAGATTGACTTAAAAAACAACACCATACATTTGCACAGCAGGTCCTCGATTTATGTGAGGGTTACATTTTTGCAAACTTGGCACTAATAAATAAATTAGTACCCTTAGCTTTTGGATGGGTTCCAGATATTAACAACTTGGCTTCGGTTAATTTCTTCTGTGAATCTGCATGAAACGTGTTCAGTATTTCGTCCATCATTTTCTTGCATGATAGAGCGAGGTCTCCTAGAGCCGCAACTTTGTCTGTTGTGATCTTACTCTTGGCGTCCAACTTCCGATCCGAAGAGCCATCATTTGAAGATCTGAATAAAGAACAGGATATGTGTGTGTGTGTGTTTTATTGAAATGGAAACAAGAAATATTCCAATGGAATCTTAAATTAACAACATACTCATTTGTTCGAGGAGTGAATTTCTCAATAGCTAAACTCTCGACGCTCGGATAGTGAGGTTCGCTCTTTTGATTCTCAACTTCTTCAGCAGGCTGACTTCCCTATAAATATAAGTTACTACAAATTAGGCAAATTTATGTGTTATATACTACATGGATATTCAAAATCCCTCAAAGTCTAGAGTACACAAAACTATGAGATGTGTATAAACTATTTAAATCAACTGGTACATCACTATATTCGTGGAATAAATTTTCAAAATCAGTTCAGGTTTGATGGAGTTTATTGAAGCAAGAGGAAAACCCCAAAATGGGACAACCCCGAAAAAACCTGCGCTCATGGTGTCAGGCGCCAAAGAAGATCCACATGAAATAAGTGGGAGGGAAAATTCGCTTTTGGCAATCACGGATTTGTTCCAAAGAATCATTAACGAGATCCTAATTTAATCTGCATTAAAAAGCAAGAGCATGCTACACAAAAATAATAAAGCACTTGCATTTTCCAATTCATCTTCACTTTCAGAATTAGGATGCGAGTCCCAGACTCCCAACCGTTGCTTATGTTCCAAGCTCTGAAGAAGACCGAGTGCTTCTGGAACTTTGTTTTTTTCATTATGTTTTTGAGGAGAATACTGATAGATTTGTAATTTCGGAATAGCCTTCCTGTCCATCAAATCATTTTCGCTTATCAAAGGTACATTATTAGCGTTCTGATTATCAGAACTGCAGCCACGCTTTGACACATTTGCCTAAAACAAACAGCGTAATAATGTCAAAAAATGAAATTAACACTACTGAAATTAATTATTTATCATAATACAAGTTAAGCTAGCTATATGTCCGGCAACAATGACAAAACATTTTACCTGGCAACATGACGTTATTCTAGTGTATTATATTGTGAGTAATAATGCAACTGCAATTTGCATTATTACTGCAATTTTGCAGTAATGATGCTACTGCAACTGCAATTTTTTGCAGCTGCACTTGCAAAAAATTTCTGATTTCGGTGTGACAGACATATAAACATACAAACATACAAAAACAAGCAAATTATTATTTAAAGATTCTAAAAATATTATGGGAAAATTAGGCATATGTTATGCCTATAAAGTACTTGTAATAAATTAACAATAATAATACAACTACAATTAATAACAATATCTAATCAAACGTAGCATAATACGTACAGTGAGCAACTTTTTTTGCAGTTCTTGTAATTGTTTCAATTTCTGATGTTTTTCTTCCGCTTCTTTTTGTTTTTGCTCGAGTTCAGTTTGTCTTTGCAACTTCCGTTCTTTTCGCTGCTTATCAATATAGGTCCGAACGATTTCAGCATTGTAGTGTCGAACCTTAGGCAACGATTGTTGTTTTTCAAATTCTATAAATAATGAAGTAGATTTGTAGACAACAGAAAAGAAGTTTTGAAGCCACATTTCAAAATAAAAACATATAATCAGATCGCCTATAAGCCACTCCTACGAGACTTCACAACAACAAGCGTTTGCTCTTCGTACAATGAGCAAAAGTTCGACATCCATCACTGCTCAGTAATACAGAAGCCAGTTAGTTATTTGACAACTTTTTTGTGATTATATCTCTGTGGAGTTTCATGTCATATACCTGGTGTCCCAGCCAAGGGTTCCCAATTTTTTACTCCAAAAGTAAATACAGTATAATGAAAATTCTGAGTTTTGGATATAATAGCAACTTGAGGGAGGTCTCTTTCCAATGGTGTTATTTTCATTGACTTTGAAATTAATTTATTTTTTTTAAAAATCACATTGTTCGATTTTAAACAATGCTGTGGTGGGTATCAAATCATATTTAAAAAGTGGTAAATATGAGCCCATAATTCACTGTCCTTTAATTTATTTTCAACAATTCAACTGAAAAAAATTATCCAATCATAGAGATTAAAACACACCATGCTGATGCAGCAGCTTCACTGCATATAACTCTTGCTATGCAGTGAAGTTACTGCATCAGATGATGTGTTAAATGGAAATTTGAATGATTCGGAATGTAAATATGCTGCCTTTTGGTATTGAAAAAAAGCTAACAATTTTGTAAAAGTTGAAAAATGTGACCTTTTAATGGACCAATGTATGTACAGTTTTAACTTATGATTATCATCTGTTTTATACATTATCCATTAGATATGGAAAATGTCAATGATTTCTTTGATAATGTATCAATTTTTATATTGAACTGATATCTTTTACCTAATTCGAATAAACCGGAATTTCGAATAATCACAATTCAGAGTCAAGCTTTTTATTCAATATAAAGCAAGAAATCACAACTCAAACTAAAAGCATGTATAAAAGCATACCTTGCGGTTTATTAGCCTTCCTTTTACTGCCTTGTTTCTTACTGTTCCTTGCAGACAATTGCTCTTTATTGTCATTGTCACCAAATTGTTCTACATCCATTGCTTCAACTAAAAAACCAAATTATATGTCATTTAGAGACGATGTGCATCATTACACAAATTATAGTAAACAATTTTAATGACAACCATGTAATTAATAATAATCATATTCCTGACAGATGAAAACATTTTCAGAATGTTAATATGTCAATACTAGTTAGCATTTAAACAGTGGCTTTCAGCAGGTGCTCCACATACTCATGTTCCACAAAAAATCTCATGTTCCCAGATGTTCCACAAAACGTCTCACAAGAAAGTAAATGCTAAAAAACAATATCAATAAAAGGTAGAGCCCTATCTCATACTGCAAGTTAGGCCTGATGCAAACGATGTCATCCGATTTGGTTGGATAAACACTGGATCGTCACTGGATGATGTAATGACCATCCAATGACGATCTTGCGTTCATCCGACTATCAAATCGAATGATATCGTATTGTTTGCATCCAGCCTTACGTTCAAGATTCCTGAAGAAGTGCGAAAATCACAGCAAAGCAAAACATGGCCCTTTTTTTCCAGCTCATTCTAAAGAAATGTTAAAGCAATTAATTCACCTACCATCTAAGTTTGTTTTCTCTTCCGATCGATGGTTTTCTACTGCTTCATCCGAAAAATTTTTGAAAAACCGAGGAGTGGTGGTCATTTCATCCGCAGTATTTTCTGTCCCCCTCTTATCTTCTTTTTTAACTGCCATACTAGTCTTCATAGGACCGAGTATTTTAAGTGCTTTTTCCTGACCCTTACGCCATGATTTTGAAGAGATAACATCTAAAAAAAAATTGATTAATTAACGTCAAGTTTTGCACAAAGTTATAAACCATATAAAACATATGTAAGTTTGTTCAAAATACTTACAATCGTCAATATTTGAACCGATTACTGAAACTTTTCTCGTTTTGGTGGTATGGCCAGTTTCTTTTTTCTGGTTTGGCTTCTGGGAAGCAATGTCTGCAATCAAATGAAAAACTGTCAATCGTTCATCAAGCGAAGTTAAATATCAATCACATTTAGAGTCTCATCCTTACTTTCACTATTTTCTTTTCTCTGATTTAAATTTTGCAAGCTTTTTGGAACACTAAAGCCAGCATACTCTGGAAATGCCGGAATGCTGGCAACTTTTCGCACCGGAATCGAATGCATTTTCGGATCATTCGACTTGGTGATGGATGTAATTCCCATTTCTTCTTCATCTCCATTTTTTTTATTATAAACTATAAAAAGAATAAAAACAAACCATTTGTAAGTGTCAGTGTTACAGTTTAACTTTATAAGAAAAAACCAGTTCACTAGTGTAATGTATCACAGTCTATAGCACAGACTGATGCACAGCAATGAGAGTATCAAGTGGGACCTTATAATATGCTAATTCAGTTTATACAGTAGTGACACTGCCTATAGTTATGATGTAACAGTTATTTGGTGGTTACATAAAAAATGGATTACAAAAAAAAACACTAGAATTAGATGTAGACAGTAATCAGGTGTTATATAGATATCACCACAACCTGAACAGGAAAAAATGCTCCACGAATCTGATTCAGTTTTTACGAAAAATGTTGTTTATAAAGAAATATTAGGCATGTAATAACAATGCACATATCATTTATGCCGACCATGTATCTACCACTTATGTTTCATTGCTATGTAATGCAATTAAAACAGTTCTTCAAATTTTAAATTTCTAAGATTTTACATGATTTGGTATGCGAGGCAACGTGACGAGCTTTTTTTTAGTACTATCATAAACGTCTGAAGAAAGGCAGTATAAGTTCAATTCCCAGCTCACGAACAAGTGAAGCTAATATAAAGCATATACAGTAAATAAAACCTGCTATACTGCACTGTATATTCAGGTGATTTTTCAAGATACAGTAGACCCTCTTTGAATCACCACCCTTGTTACTCAATAAAACGTTTAAAGGTGAACGAGGGTGGTGGTTTATAGAGGGCAGATTAATATGTGGGAGAATACATTGGTTCTGTGTTCTTTAGTGGCAAAAAGCAGAGGTGGGGTCCTATAGGGGGCGGTTTAACGAGAGTCGACTGTATTTCCAATACTGTAATTTGTGTTAAATCTTGAAAATATATCTGCATAGAACTCAATAAATATAAACAAAAACTGATTTGGGCAATCGAAAAATGTCAAAAACAGCATCACACTTTGAGGAAATTTGCTTTATACAAGTCTCTTAGAATGCATTCAAGAGTTTGGGAGAGAGGGGGTTACCTGGATATAAATATATATTTCAACTAAACATGCTGCATTTGGAGCATCATCACATCATCTTTACTGAAGATTCCACCCATCACATTATAAAAGGAAAAAAGATTAAGTGCCGGAAGTCCTTTTATGTCCAACATCAAAAACGAAACAACAAAAAACAAGTTGTGGAACTTTATCCAAAATGATGCTAATCCTAGATAAACTGTAAACCATAAAAAAAAGGCTGAAATTTTTCATTCAAAAATTAATACATGCTTAGTATTCTTAGTAGTATTAGTAGGTAAATGTACTATACTATTGAAACAATTATGGTACTGCCTGCACTACTGGCTATACAGATAGTCATTTATGCAAGTTTTTAGGTTCTTGCATAAATAAAGATTTACATGTATAGGAATTCCATAGAATGGTGAAACTGCAGAAAAAATTCCAGCATGAGAATCAGCATTTACATCTTGCATTATGGATTAGTCAAAACAGCAGGGACAGGAACATTTAGTCACTTTGCACTACAGCACAGAATCGCACAAGAACGATTATAATAATACATGGATGATGGATATAACCAGCTTCTTGGAGGATTTCTTTCATCGCACAATAGCGAAAATCTCATACACGGAACTCATATAAATCGAAGATATATCTGTATGTATGCATGATTTATACTGGATGAGTTGCATACATCGTACATTACTCGCTGTATTGAATTCTCTTAGTATACGCTTCATATTACCTTCACTTGTGAGTGGGTTTCTGAGTGAGTGAACTGAGAATTGAAAGTATACTGGGGACATTTATGATTAATATATAGCCTGTCTAAATGATGGGAATGATTATTACGCAGTTTTAGTTATTTTAGTTATTATTATGCAATTTTAACCGCACAAACTAAACGAATTATTATAAAAGGTATTGTATGGGTAAAAGGTACTGTCTCACTCTCTACTGGTAAAAGGTACTGTCTCAGCAATGGACCGCATTGCTGAGACAAATCGCATAAGGCAAGAACCACGTAAATCGTAAAAAAAAACAGCATTAAGTCAAGTGGTGTAACAAAATTCGCGTGAGAAAATTGCAGAACTCGAAAAAATGGAGTTTTTAAAAATGCCTAAATCGAATATCGCGTTACTAAAAGATCACAATGATGTAAATTCGCATATAGGGCCTATGCTAAAAACAATTTTTGATCTATATTTTTGTGTGTCATTGATATTTTCGTTACTGAAGATTACTGTATTTCATTATTGTATTAAATTGTTTATCTCCAAATTTTTATTATTTTCTGTTACTGTTGACATTTTGGTAAGTAAAATGAATCCTGTTATCGGATGAGAAACATTAAGCATTTCGATCAGATGTTGCGTAAAAGCAGTAGGTTGCTATAAATGTGTTGCGGACCCAAATGACTCAAGGTACAGTACAATTATTTACGACTTTTATATTCTTGAGAACCAACAAAATTGGTCCAAGGGTGTTCGAAAGGAACAATTTTTCCACCTCAATAAAAAGGTTAGCGCAAAAAAACATTAGATGATGTGCTCAACAAGTATAAATCAGTTACAGTCATAACTGTCATTTAGCAGTAAAACAAAAAATTAGGTGCAACTTGTTCTCACAAGAAATATGCATGAAAATTATCAGAAAAACCTTTCAATTATTAGCAGCAGATAAAAGTGAAATGTGAGATACATGTTACCGATAATCCTGATTTATGTATTTTAAACTTTCCCCCTTACGATATGATAACTACTTTCTAACATTTCGTGATTCAATAAACAGACGAATGGTAATCACGTCAAATCATCACCATCTTGCCTTCCGAAAAAATAGTCAACTTTTGCACAGTAAAACCTGAATGATAATCATATTGGTTAATTAACCAAACCTACAATTTCATTTTATTTTATTTTAATTTATCATCATCAAAGGAAGATGGGAGGAGTGTTGCACATCAATCTGAGAGAAAACTGGTTCTGACAATTTATGGATGGTAAAAATAAAACACTGAATTTAAATGAACCTTCAGTGGAAGAATGAGATAAATCACAAAAATTTTGATGGACTTTATGGCACGTTTCCCTTGTCCTAACTCAGCGGCCAAAGACATAAGCGGAATTATAATCAGCTGTAAATTTCCTGATGGTCTCATTTAAGCAAGCCAAACCCGCATTAGTATGCACGACAACAATGCAACAATGATGTGAAACATCCCTGGTCATTTTTTGTTTTTCGTCTAATAACAACCCTAGGCTAGACGTGACACTAAAATTTTTCTCTTTCTTCAGGGACGATCAATTGATTCAATTACAGTTATTTTTTGGAATGATTTCATTTTCCACTGCTCTAAATAATGACAGTCGCTTCACTATACGCTAGTAAAAGTTTCTTTCACTTGTGTGGTTTAAGTTTGAACCTGAAACAACACACAAAAAACAAATGATTTGTTGTTCTACAAACGACTGCGCATCATTACAGATTCTAAAAATAAAAATTATTTAGCTGACAGCAATCAATGATGCGTGTTTAGTGGCAATAATAATCATCGCAATGTTATTTCACTGCATCTGCAATTATTCAATATAATCTCATTACTCTTTTATTAGTAAAAAACAAATGTACTAGCTAGAAGGCAAATGATAAATGCAAATAATGCAACAGCTCCAACCAGTGGATTTATCAAGTGAGAAGATATTACATCACCCTGTATGTCGGTACAAGTATTGATGATTGAAGGGACTAGTGTAAAAGGGTGACAAGATGCTGACATTGATGGTAACATTTTTTGTCAAAAAATGATATAGACGCATTTTCGAACGTGTTACGTGCAATTCCATCTTCCTGATGCATACTTTTAAGCAAAAACAACACAATATGTGCAAAAATATTAGTGCACGAAGTGTGAAGTAGCCCATAGCATGACCAACAACTAGACAAAGTGGTTGTATAGTTGTTGGTCATGCCCATAGACAGCAAGGCAAGTTCAGATCTTTCAAACGCGTTTTCCTCTGCATTGTAAAAATGTTACTCAACACTTTTTTACACCAGGCCTTTCAATTAATTAGTTAAACATGAAAAACATTGGATTTTTCATAACGTTGTATTTCTGGTTATAATACAACATACTCACCAAAATTATCTAAACAATTGTTTCCACTTTGTTTGTTTGTGCGTGCATCACGCGAAAACGATTACACCAATTTTCATTAAACTTGTTACCTAAGTTAAGGTCGACCCAAGGAAGGACATAGGCTATTGTCTATATTAACATTTTTATTAAAAAAATATATTTACATTTCTGTCTTTTGTATACATGTTTACACTGGTCTTTTTGAAAATCTATTAAGGAGCAGTTTATTGTTTACACTTACACTTATGGTTTATATTTTGTCAATTTAATTAGGAATGACATTGTGAAAGAAGACGAAACTCGCGAATGCGAGAAGCTAATAGGTCGTGAACATAGTCTACTTTCCAATTGTCTTATGGCGAATGTCAACAATTTATTTTATTTTTTAAAATGTGGGCCAGCGTCTTAGAATCGTGATATAGTTGTAAAACCAGCTGTTCCACAATAACAAATCACAAAAGTTTCACAGAAGAAAACAAAATGCCACTGCACCATAGTTGTCAGTTGCTAACAACCGCAATATAAATCTCACTGCACTTGTTCGCCACGTTCACTAGAGTGGTAGCCACATAGAATCACACCATTATAAATATTAAAATAATCATATAAGACAAAGACAAATAGGATGCATTATTTCATTAAAAAAAAAACAAACTAGGTTTAACATTGTTAGTTCTGCTAAGTTACCAGTAGCAATTTTTAAAATCCAGGCTTTCTATAGAATGCCAAGCCTGGTTTAGGCAATGTAAGAAATTAGCATTGAAATGAGGTCCACCTAGTCACAACTGCAGTGTGTAGTCACAACTACACACATCCCCACTTTTCCTTCCTAACATAATAATAAACGCAGCATAACAATGAAAATAAACGCACGCACACACACATGCACGCGAATTGGAGTCGTTAGTCACAAATATTGTTACTTTTCTAACCAATAGTTTAGGTTGGGTTTAAATTAGTCCTAAATTCTTGCTTTTATTTATTTTTTTATTTTTATTTTTTGAGAAAATGTTGACTAACCAAAACGGTTCTATGCAAAATGTTATTTCATTCTTTTGCCAAAAGATACTAGGCATTCTAATTCTGTGGAACTAGCTATATGCCCCGTCAACAATAACGGAAACATTTTAGCTCATGTTGCCTGGCAACATGATGTCATTCTAGTGTATTATATTGAGAGTAATAATTTAGCAGCCTGCAAAATTTGCACAAAAAAATTTCTGATTTCGGTGTGACAGACATATAAACATACAAACATAAGCAAATTATTATAATAAGATGCTTGGCTTCTATAAATTGCTGGAAACATAAAATGAACAACAACTAATTCAAATTTTCCCAAATTTTCAACAAAAATCATTGTTCCCATGTAATGCGAACATTTCCGTAAATATACAAAAAAAATTTAATTAAATTAAACAATCATCCTTCTGCGAGCATATAATTCTAATCACTTAATCGTTGATTATTGAATTAAATCCACACAAAAAAATATTTATTCATCCCAACAGTTGTGTCATCAGTGCAATTTGGATAATCAAGTGTTGAATACCAAATCTCATCATTGTTTATCTCATTTTTACTTTCAATAAAAAAAAACAACAACAACAAAAACCCAAATCCAACCTCCTTGTTGAAGCGGAAACAAACAGTTGACAAGGGGGCAGGGTAGCAAAAATCTTCATTAATCTAGAAACGCTTTGTTTGTTCGTGTGGTGTTGTCTAGTGTATAATGATGTGAACATATCGTATTTTTTTTTATATAAGTTTCATGGCTATTCTTCCAAGTGAGTGACCTCGGTCAAACAAACCGATACAGTTTCGGTATTTGTTCCTGGATTAATTTCAACGGTCATTGGAAAGAATGCACACTGAGTGGGATAGTGTATTAACTAATACCAAGTCAAGTACCTGAAAACATCTGAAAAATTCCTTTTTCAGCAGTTCCTCGAACAAACAGATTTTTGTACTCGAAATGCAAATTATTTATTTAAAAAATTAAAATAATAAAATCATTTTTTTTGCTTCCTAAACGAAATTGAATTGAAACAAGCAGATTTCACTTTTTCAGTGACCTCAATTTTCATAACATGTATTTTTCCCCCAAGACTTTTATTCAGAAAAACAGAATAAAAAAATAATTCAAAATGGGAAGGAAATTATCATTTGTTTCCTTAAAATGCCTCATTTGTACAAGTCTTGTATTTTCACATCCAGATTATAGTGCAGGCCGTTCAATTTGTAATTCAATTTAAAAAACCGAATAATAACAAAATGCATCCTTTTTATACATAATGTTTTTCTCATAATTTCAGATTTCAATGATATATTTTCAAACAATTCGTTTTTTTTTTCCAGCGAAAACAAATAATTGATGCAGAGGGAGTTCTCAACTAGATCGTGTTAAACCATAATGAACTAACACCTTTTACAGTTCCTGACTTAATGCATGAAACGAGGCTACTAAGTCATGATCTAGGCATAGACTAAGAATTATATTGCTGGACCAATTAGAGCGAGTTGCATGGTACAATGATCCAATGTGACTAACATGTAACCCTATGGACAAACCATATATAAAATCGTTTTCTTGAATTGAAGTTTTTTATGGTTCATGACAAACCCAATTTAAAATTCCTTATCCGTATATTTTAAAATTATGCGACGTTAAAATTTTGCTATTATGCGATTTGGGCAGTGATGCGCAAACGACTAAACGCTCCTGTAACTGCTAATTTTTTTCCACAATGTGTTATGCCATATGTGGCGTAACACACTAGAATTTTAGCTCTCACACTAGAATTGAAATTAAGACGACGCAAGTTTTCCATTTTTATGAGAATTTAGATAAAGCTGAATTTCGATTTATGCAGAAAATTGTTCAATCCTTGCATAAATCGAGTCAATTTGTATAAATGGTCTACAACAACGACAGCTGAACAGATACAATTGTCTTATAGAGACAAGCCAACTAAGAAAAAAAAATAAGAGCATAGGAATGCATGAAATTGCAAAAGTATATACAGTATAATACAATGTATCATTGCTTTAGTAAAAGTCAAAAGATTACTTCACGTGCTAAAATTAAACAAGACATGAGAATCTCTCAGAATCATTAACACTGACCTATATTGATCAAAAGTTGGCAAATTGATTTTGGACTCCCACAACCTTGCTCACTTTCGAGGCACTGCATGATGTTACACAAATTTTCTCACACGATCAACAAGTCAATAACATCACAATATAACGAGTCATCGCAATACAGATATTCACTAATAAATTTCATTGACACATATTTCGAAATAATGAGAATGGTGAAATCGAGAGTCTACAGAAATTTATGCGATAACAAAATTATTTTTTTTAATACTTCATTAACCTTTTGCTCTTTATATTAAGCTCTCTAAGTGATTTTTTAAACAAGAAAAAAATGGTGCTATAATAAAGATGTTTTGAAAAAAAATTGTTTGCTTGCAAGATAAACTGTGTTAAAGCATATGTGTTTATAGAAGTCCGTGCTAAAGTTAAGTAATACGTGTTCATAGCAATCTAGTACGAACTAGGTACAGTATTTGTACAGTAACGAATAGTATTAGTTTGATCCATAAGAATATTAATCTATTAAAGAAAAACATTCCTAAATTAAATTTTGAGATATTTTATCATGTACAGTGTGTTATAGTGTTTCAATCACCTTGGAAATGTGAAAGCTATTATTACATCAAATATCTAGTTACACCATGAAATCCATTATATTGCATAACGTAAAGGTCTGGTGTAAAGAGGCGTTAAGTAACATTCTTACAATTTCGAGAAAACGTGTTTGAAGATCTGAACTTCTTTGCTGTCTATGGCAGTGCTACTCAAACGTCGTTCGCAAACTGGCTGCTAACAATAATAAAAATTTAAAAATATTTTTATATCGATTTAACTCATGTTGCTTTGCAACATTCGTTACAAGTATTTTATTAATTTAGCTCATATTGCTTCGCAATATTCGTTACAATTTGTGATAGCTGTCCTAAGACAGGCTGCTTATTTTTGCTTGGTCGTTTCCTTTCACCAGTGAAAGGGGAAAAGGGAAGAAGGGAAAAGCCGACCCTTCTACGTTCAACAAAGTGCAAACACATTCCATACATTCCTGAACCGCACACACTTAGACAATTATTGAAAAGATGACTGTGTATGATGAAACATCGTACTGTTTGTTCATTGTCCATTACTGGTGGTACTGTCTAAAATAATACCACACCATAAATTGATAAAATATGAATAATCCAGCAAGCTCATATGTCAATTGTTAAATATTGTATTATTATATTGCTTTTTGCCACAACTTGTAATGTAAGGTCCTGAAAAATATGTACAGTACTGTAATTTTTTTTTAATACTTCAATTTCCATTGAACATTTTAGATGGTTCTCTTAATTTTATATAAAATTTATATTAATTCAATAAAAATTCCTTAGTTTACTGTACAAAATAACCATTTGTAGGAGATGGGGTAAATTGCCCCCCCCCCCTCGAGTGTCACTGGGAAAATATGGTCTATGGGCCAACTTCACACTTCTTGGCACTAATATCATAGAATAGCCTAAAGAGATACATATCGTGTATCTTTTTAGTCTACGCTAATATCTTCACGCATATCGTTGTTTTGTTCAAAATTAGGCGTTAGGAAATACCTAACACATTCGAAAATACTTCTGAGTCATTTTGACAAAAATGTCACTTAACATCCTTTAACACCAGGCCCTTTAAATAATTTACAGTAACCATATAGGAATTAAATAATAATGATGATGATAATCGTTACTGAACAATCCATAGGATCAACAAGTTCACAAAATTAATTACAATTAATGTATTTAAAAAGGGCTTTATCAAAACTGTAAATAAGGGAAAGACATTATTAGTTGTGGGTTGTGAAAAATCCACGACTAACCCACAATAAATGATTTCACATACAGAACAACAGATATTTCGCACTTCGACTCAGAATTTCATGAAATAACCCATTTTACGATTATGAGCCAATTCAACAACAAAAAAACAAAAAAAAATATTGGCTCATAAACTAGCATAAGTAGCCAACATTATAATTACTGTAACTATAAATTACAAGTTGCATTTCAAGAAAGTATACCAATCAATGAAAAATAAAAAAAATTATCAGAAAGTCTGATAATACCATTTGAGAGATGGGTCAATGATAAACAACATCATTATCATCTTTCTCATTCAGCATCACAGTACACTTTACGTTGTCTTCCTGGAGCATTTCGAATTTGTGTCAATCGATTTTTTTTTATTTATATTTATATCTAGTTATTAACACGAAGAAGAAGATTCGCCTTTTTGTGTGCAAGAAATAGCACAAGAGAAGTTCCGCTTTCACTTTTTGCAGATCGCGAATTCACTGCCATCAAGTCACTTATTACCTGCTCTAGCCTATTCTAATTTTTCTCAACTGACCACATGGAAAATCGTGAGCATTAAACCATAAGTTTTGTTTTTTTATTTTATATATATATATTTTTTTTTTGCTTTGCTTATCAACTTTTGCAACCTGTACTACGTGCATGTAATTGATTCTTTTTTGTTAGTAGTGGTAGTAGTATTGCTATTAGTTTGGAGGTTTATTTATGTGTAACTTTATAAAGGTCAGTTTCTCATCATTATACAATAAAACTCGTATATATCAAACCACACGTGCAAACCACTCGCTTACATCAAATCAGGCTTTGATTTTAAGACAAATTATCATAAAACCATAATAAAATAAACAAAAACAAACTGATAATCTGTTATTTTATCCTGGACACTAGATTACATTCATTTTATTTAGAACTTGTGGAAAAACCACGTTGCTGGAATGAAAACACCAGTTTTATTTAAAAATTGTAAACCGTTCTAAAAGCAATAAAATCCATAGATAAAAATCTATCCTTACATCTGCAGTTATTGAAGTTATGTATTGTTGTTACCAATTAAAGTGTGGAAATCGGTCCTTTCAAGAAAATGTGTAGAATGTAAAATACCTAATAAACTTTAATTTTTTTTAAAAAAAAAAAAGCTTTCCATTTTTTATCGTTAAAATGTGAACTACTTCATTTTATGACTGATTTAGGTTAGGTAATCTCCATTACCTAATATTAATTAGCACTTTCACGCTACAGGTTTTCACACTTTCAACTAGGTATTTCATGAAATGATGGATTTTACACTTTGACAGCTACCTATATAAACCATTTCAGAACCTCAAAATACTGTCCACGTGTCCAGTATACGAATCTGAGAAATTCCTCATCATCCAAGAAGATTACATTCCTGGGTGAAAAATGCTGTTTACCAAAACCTCGGCAGGAAAAAAAACTAAGTAAAGTTCAATTACTACACTACCCAGTTTCAAAACTAAAAGTTCAATTACTGAAATTACCCAGATTATAATTGGGGGTTCTTCATTATAACAACGTAGCTTGTTATAATGACCCTTTTTTATTACACAAAACGGTGTCAGACAGATGCGAATATGCGATCACAGATTTGGGAGATTATACTGTGCATAGTATCTAGCTGTACCCGCGGCTCCGCCCGCATATTAGTATGGCGGTAACTTTTGAGCACAGATCTTGCCTTTGTGGGGATAAACAGAAAATGAAAAGCTTTGAATTCAGGCAATGGAAAGAAAAAATTAGTTGACCTACATAAACACAACCTTTTATAGTGCTGTACAAGTGAGCCCACCCCGTGCACCTTAGTAGGAGGGTGGCATTTCACCTCTCCACTCACCCTTACATTATGTAACGTGATGATAAGTAGTCTATAATAGAATTCGTGAACCAAGAAACACGTAGAACAAAACTGCATCAAAATCGGTTCGGTGGTTCTTAAGTTATAAACAACCATACATAATGAAGACTTTGTATTTTTTATATAGATAACAACTATATTAGCCACATCTGTGTGTGTACCCCTCTAAAATGCTTCAACTATTGTGAAGCAACTTGAGTCTTAACACAGCGTTCACTTCTAGACTCTACTTGATGAGCAACCACGGGTTTACTTCTAGTATGAAATAAGAGGTAGATAATAACAAAAACTGCAAATGCTGCTTAATTGCGTCTGAACGTTTCTTGCTTTTTTTACACTTGTAGCACACGTTCTGAATAGAGTTTAGAGACCAATTTGGGTTAATCAACTGTACTTTACAATACAGTAATCTTCACAACTGTGTTATCTACAAAATGTACTGTACTACCTGTACCATCTATGAGTGGAAATATTATCGATGGAGAAAGTAACGCCATCTAGAAAGTAAGATATAAACTAACATTAACGACGACAAGCAATTTAAAGATCGAAATAAAAATGCAACACGAGATAACTAAACTCACAACTCGGAATCGATTAAAGATGCATTATGCATACACAATATATGTAAATAAAAATTTTTAATGTTCTGATTTGAATAAAATCAACTAATTTTTTTATTACACGTAGGTAGGAAAGCTGCACATGGGAAAACTTTACAATGTTAAAGTTTACAATGCTACCAGTATAATGCAAAATCCAAGTGATAAGTGTTTGTCGTGAATAAACCGACACCAACACAACGAAGAATGCCATTGCATGCAAATGAACTTGTTAGTTGGAATGGACGATATATGCAGATGAGACAATTTCTATCGTCATCATTAAACAGTAGAAAATGAAGATATTTTTTTCTACTTCTTTTGAACCCTTTTAATTAATGGATCACTTGACCAAGCAGCATTTTCATGCAAATCATGAAGTAGGAAACAAACTCACCTTCCAACTTGCACTACTTAAGAGCCATCACAACTAAAAAAAACACACACACACACTATATATGCCATATAAAATCCTATGAGAAAACAGCAGAAAACTTAAACTAAACTGGATGTCCTCCCAGTAATCGAGCAATGCCATCCATGATTTGTTTTTTGTTTTTTTAAAGTCGTGAAACAATGTAACGCGCAATTTCGCTTTTTGACGTGAATGAGCTCTTCACGTTCATCAACACCCACGATCTTCATTACAATTCAACACCAACGAAAATCCCGTTTTCTACATGCCTACAAAAAGTACAAGAAATCTTCGATTTATGCGAGGATTGCGTTCTGTGCAAACCTCGATTTAATCGAAAATAGCAAATATCGAAATTTCCATTTTGTCACTAACCACGAGCATTTTAGAAAAACTTCTCGTCGCATATTAACAAAACCGCATATCAAAACAAGCATAAATATGGGTCGGGAAATGTGTCTCTTCTGAGTTAACACAGGGTAAAGTCACGTATTTGCTTAAAGATAAACCATTCTACTAATAAAAGAGCACGACCTCCTTCTTCTTCCTCCTCCTCTTACTACTACTATTGCTACTACTCCTCATCAGATATAGCCATTGGACAAGAAACATCACATGGTTCTTTCTTTTGCACCTGGGCATAAAGATAAAAGTTCTAGAACTTTCAAAAATCTTCTAGAAACTTCCACTGTGTTTTTACTAGCACCTCACCATGTGTGAAAACCGACTTTTTAAACTAATTTTTCTTTTATATTCCATATATTTTATTTGTTTTGTTTCTTTTACACGTTTTTGTATGTCCTTTTTGTTCCTTGAGAATGGTTCCGCAATAAATAATCAAATGCCAAAACTCATACCACAATCGATACTCTAACTTAACTGTATCAAATATTGCGAAGCAATATGAGTTAAATAAATAAATAACTTTCCCGTCATTTTTGACGGGCTGTTTACTAGTATTGCATAGGTCTCATACTCGCTGTAGTTATGGAAATGACTCATTTCAAACGAGTATGCATTTCTGGACCCATGTATATTTGGACTAATATACGTGATTTTCGCTTTATTGTGATGCATAGCATCTGTGGTTCAAATTTGGACTAAAACTTTGAACAACCCCCTGTATATTGTATCGTAATACTTTCCTAGACAAGTGTGACATTACTGAAATCGCATATTAAAAAAAATGCATAAATCGAGGACTTCATATGTACAGTTTTATGTGTTTTTTTTTAGAAACTCACTAAATACAATATGCCCACAATGCAAAATTATACGGATAAAACTTTATGAACACTAAGATATGATATCACGATGCTGGTGTTTATCACGAATTAACCATTGTGCTTATTAAGTGGAATGTTTGAAGAGTGTGTGGAAAAAAAACCCAAGTCTATAAAACTGGATCAAATCTCCTGTATATTATACTTATAAATATATGTTGTTTAAAAAAATACCAAGAAATGGAGAAACTGCTTTTTATCAGTTGGATCTTCAAGGCGATTTTTCAAAACGGAAATTGTAATTTAAGGAATGTAGTAATAACCATTATCTATGAAAAATAATTCTTTTTTATATTAAAAAAAAATTATAAAAATTCAAATTATTATTTTTTTTTACCTGAAGCGGAATGGATGTTAGTTGCTAAAGGGTTGGGCTGTTTTTTCCCTGCTGGTTCTTTCAACTTATGAAGGTCACCTGCAAAAATAAATTAATAAGAACACATTTCAGCAATTTTAGATCAAACGTGGTTTTCTTGCAAAAATGGATTCTAAACGCGTAACGATTTAAGCAAAGTGCCCTGACTTTCAATACCTAGTGTTAAGTTGTTGCAGCACTTGGCCTTCAAACACCCACTCATGACAAGGAAAACTGAATTTCGCACATAGGGTTATTATAATAATCAACACACCGCACCCTAGTCTTTGAGACATCTGTTTTACAGAATCAACATAATATCCAATACGGAAGCTATAATACTCACGCATGAATACGTTCTTTAAAGAACATTTAAATATAATTAACGCTACTTTTGGGTTAGCTGCCCGACCCACTTGTGGCGCTAGTAGCTTGGCTTGTTGTTGTTTTTGGTACCCGGTCGGTATAGTCACATTCATAATACTGACAATCGAAATACCGACTGTTCAAAATACCGACTATTTAAAATACCGGCAATTGAAAATACCAACATCAACAATCGAAATACCGACAGTTTAATTTCATCAGTTACGGTCAGTTTTGGTTTTATTTTAGAAAATTCACATCTCATAAGAGACAATACAAACGAATAACATCATTAACTGACGATTTATGAAGCTTATGTTAGGTAGGTTAAGTTTTTGAAGTGTGAACTTTTGGTATTTTGAACTGTCGGTGTTTTGACCTTAACACGTTGTTTTTAACCAACCTAAAGTACTCTCTATGGGTATACAGTCGAGTAGATACTAGCTCAGGTCAGTACTAATCATAAAATACAATGTGTTCTTATATCTATACCCACAAAAAATAGTTTAGATTAGTTAGAAACAACAAACCAAAACGCTAGCGCCACTAGCGGGTCGGGTAGCTAAGCCAAAAGTACCGAAATAACTTGTATCCTTAAAATACTGTAGTTTTATTTTTTTTTACGATTTTAGAAGTGCCGAATTTACACTGAAAAAGAGTGACGGTAATTTGCTTTCTTCACCACCATACAATAGTAAACTTGTTTTATCATCTGTGTAATTGCTTTACGTAGGCCTATTTTGATCTAACACATCAACAACAAAAATAAAAAAAAACCAAACAAACAAAGACAATAAAAACCCGCCCAACAACCTTTTACAACAAAAGTCGAAGTTCAAACGAGCTATTTACATCTATGACAAGTCTCTTTGTTTGGTATAAACACCTGTCAAACTAGATAGTCGGTATCAGCTTGGTACACACAATTTAAAAAACAAAACAAAACAGTATCAACAAAAATTTATTTTCTTGTAACAAACAAAAAACTATTGATAAAAAAAACAAACTTAATTACCATTTTAATATTTGTGCAACCATAATTTTTATCACAAATTGCACACATCGGGTAGAACGCACGATCACAACTTTCTTCCACTTCTGCCAAACGACAGCCACCTTAACTCATTTTCACAAACCACTTTTTCTCATACTGATCACTATCGCTGATCTATTGTACAACGATCGGTTATGTTTGTTTTTTTTTCTTTTAACGATTGCATGTCCATAGTAGTAGTAGCATTGGTCATTAAGTTATTCTCACGCACTCTAGCGCAACAAGTGTGTCCGCTGGCTATTTTCGTTTCTTTTTCGTCTACAGCTAAAATAAAGAGTAGTCATTCCGTTTTTGAGGACAAAACTCCACCCATAAATAGCCACCAGACAGGAACCATAAAGTGATTTTCACATATAGTATTTCTCGTGCCTTCTACGGAACAAGTCGTACTAGATCGATTGACGATTGTAAATACGCTGACACCATTAGCTCTTAATTTACGACATTTCCACCGAGCTATATGATTACTATACGATTACGTATTGTGATTAGATGAGACCCGTGACCACTGGTCTGTTTCGACCGTATCATTTCCACTTCTTTAAACAAAAAAACGTGAATCGCCAAGATGCTCTTTCGGAACTTCCCAATTGCCGCTCTTCCACGGAGTTCCATTCCAAAATCGTAAATTGTTTCCCACTGCAATTTAAAATCCACATAACCCGAAAGAATGACTATTATTAAATACTGGTTAGTGGCCCATCCATTTTCGAAACAATTTGGAGAACAATGTTTAATTTTATTACAAAAATTGTGACCCGTGAACCGCACTTGAACCCCGTTAATCCATCATTCACGTCATGACACTGCGGAAGTCTTCGTGGTGTTTCATATGAACTTTGGACACAGATTATGGCTTATCTAAAATAACCTTTTCTTATCAATTTTAGGTTTAATTATCTCCAGACATCTTTAGTTTCGATGAAGTGACTATTTTTGTTCATTGTATTCATAACAGACTTCATCAAATACAGACATGTTTCTAGGAATCAAGCTTCCTAACTTAACTCTTCAGCGTATAAAACTCCCAGCTTGTTACTAGGCTTACATCCAAAATACTTGAATTGTATTCCCCCAAAACCTGCAGGAAACATATTCATCCTCATTTTTGTGCACAGTACATACAAATACAGTGTAATCCGGTTATTATGATCACTTTGGGACTAGTGCTTTTTTGATAACAATAACCGGCTGATAACATTAGGCAGTGGAGAAAATACATTAAACAGTGTTTTGGGACCCGCTAATTATGATAATAATACCCCATTAACAACATTATTCGTGAATATAATAAACGAATAATTGTACTTGGTTCGCAAGAAAACTGAATAAGCCAGGAAATGAACTCGCGGATGTGAGAAGCCATATTCGCGATTATAAAAAACTAAACAATTAGTGAATTGCAAATATTGGTTATTTTTTTCCTCAAAACTTCTGTAATCGATACAGCCCTATTGATTTGATTATCTACACTCACCCCCCCCCTCGAAAACCTTAGTACATTCAACTTACCACTATGGTTCTTGCACAACTATAGTACTGTACATCTTATACACAGTATGTTTCTAAAAAGTTTAGTCAAATTTCATCCACACATGCTACGCATCTAACCATAGAAAACAATCTACTGTATATATACATGGGTCCGGAAAATGCTTCCCTTTGACATAACACAGGGCCAAGTCTCATAATTGCATAAGCAGTCTCATAATCTCAACAAGTCATAGTCCCAATCTCAGTTTCTTAATCTCAGTCTCATAATCGCAATAGGTATGCAAATGAATATGCATTTCTGGACCCATGTTTATATTAACTTTTTTGCTTTGTTTCGATACGTAGTAATTGTAATTAAAAAATTTCAGAAACACCCTGTATACTGATATAATATAAACAAACAATCCGATAGGTTCAGGATACAGGTTCAGAGGAAATGGAAACCCGAACAGCAAACATGAAATGACAATTAATCATACTTTGATATACTAAATGACTGACAAGGTAATGCTAATCAAACTCCGTAAGTTAAGATAATTTACACAAATGCAGTTACAAAAGAAACTATGTAGGTCAGAGAAATTTACATTGCAGCACCAACAAAAATAAGCCTCAATTACGTTTCGCTACAAAACAAGAGCATTTTATTTAATGCCTCTAAATTCTTAATAAATTTCAATAATTAATTAATTGACTTTGCAATGTTCATATATTACATCAATTCCCATACTTTGCAAAATATGGGTCAAGGCGGTTGAAAAAGAAAAGCCAAGCTAATCGCAATTTCCGAATCTAGAATCGATACCTCGTTTGAAACACCAATGCCACCAAACAAAGAAAATATTTCTAACCTTCCACAAAACAAAACAAAATAAATAAAAGAAAAACAAGATAATGCAAAATTTGTAAACTTGTGTAACACAACACAGTATTGATAAATTGTTACGAAAAAAAATTACAAACAGTTTATGCGAAAAATATTTTGTCCATTGAACATGCGAATTTTGTTGTGTTCAAGTTGATATAAACTCAAACGAAGACGTTTTTGGGGCTTCTAGTTGATTTATATTGAACATACACTGTGAGTCAAATAAGGTTTGACATACAGGGTGATTCGGAATAACTATTCCTAAGTTGCAGAAGCGATAGACCGCATGTAACGAAACTTCTTTTAGTAAACTCGTTACGGAAGTATTTCCGAACTATCATTATCACTAAAAGTTCATTCATTATATGTCCTTTCTCACCTTGAGAGTTAGGAATAGTTACTTTCTGTATGACAGGGTGGTTCATTTATCGTGACGAATCCAAATATCATGAAAACCAAGAATATGAGAAACAAGAAAAATTGAACAAACAATAGTGATTATAAGGCAAGATGATACTACAACACATTCTCTGCAGATCGCTGATAGAGAGATTTTACAGTAAGCAAATTAGCATTTAAATTAACCATGCAAACAACTGGAATCACTTCACTGCATAGTATCAGTGATCTGCAGAGAACTTTTCGTATGTAACGTCATCATAGTCACTATTGTTTGTTCCAATTATTCTTTCAATTGGACTGTTGTAAATAAATGAAACAACACTGAATTTTGACTAAATTGACAATTGGCTACAACTTTTCTAAATATGACGTGATAACTACGACTCATGATTTAGAATTTAACAATGCGATTTTCTTGAAAAATTAATTAATGAAAACTAGCGCCATTGAAAAAAAAACCTCATATGCAAGCAATGTTTGTCTGACACATTTGTTTCTTACGTTTTTCGTTTTCCTACTTGCATGTGTCACGATGAATGAACCACCTTGTATATTGTATATCCATACAGTATACTATTTTTACCAAGTCCAAAAAAGAAATGAAGATAAATAATCGGCTTTTATTGTCATTAGAGTTTATTTTCGCTGGTTGTCTTTATTTGTCCATTAGAAATAGTGACCTCAAACAAGACAACTTTTAACAGTTCTTTTTTAATTCTTGATATTAGGATTTTCTTTGTTTTTCTTCACACTGTACTTTCTTTATAGTTTTTCTAAAGTAGTTTGCTTTTTTTCCCATTTTTTGTTGACTTTCCCCGAAGAAAAGTGGACAGTCTACTTAAAGTACTGCAATTTAACATTTGCTTTAAGTTTAGCGTTTTCCTTTTACGCTCTTCGATGTCGACGTTTCAATTAGCAACCCTAAATAACTTTAATGTTTTGTCGGTTATTGTTATCACTCATCGATTATTACACAACGTGGTTGTAATAAGTGGCGTCTACATTAAAAATGAAAAAGACGGCGCTCAGAACTTAGTGCAGGGTGGTCCAAAACTGACTTTACAACTTTGTAGATGTACAATAGTTTATTCAGGACAGTGAGACAATTGATTGATGTGTCATTTTGTAGAAAAATACATTAAGTTTTACATAAAATACTCATTATTGGTCAATGTAACTGCCATTGGTGATACGGCAGACTTCCCATCTGCTCATATCATCTAAAGTCAATTTCTTGCCGAACTCGCAACAGCATATCATCAACTGCGGGGGTGATTCGATCTGAGAGCCCACGTAACGCAAAGACCGTGGCAGAATCCCCGGTGCTACGGCACTATTCCAGTCAAACTTGATATGTAGCACTATACAATTACGCATTAAAAGGATTCTGGAAAATATTTTTAATCTATGGTTATATATGCTTACAAAGTTGTAAAGTCAGTTTTGGACCACTCGGTATAATGCTGCTTCAGAAATGAATGTGTCATTTGATTCGATTTTAAACGTTAAAACGTGCATAATTTTTCGAATAACAACGATCAAGCAAGTGCGCAAACAACATTTGTACAGCAAGTTTCATAAGTTCGCGACATTCTCATTTCATAGGCAAAACCTTTACATTAAACCAATCTCCTAATCTACAAATTGATATTGCAAAATCTAAATAGGTTTCGAGAAGCGATAGAAAATCGGCATTTGCATCTTTGCCAAACGTGGTTTCTCATTGACATTTACACTGTTCGGCTTGAAACGTTAACATCAAAGCAAAGCTGTAATCAATACAGAACGAACCCGATTGGGAACGATATTTCATAAGCGTTAGCATCACCGATCAGCCATAGTAATTATTTTTCTTTTCCCTAATGTAGTCAATCCACGATAGCATCTTCCATAAATTAGAATCGTTCAAAGCGGAATGTGCTCAATGGTCCAGTGCATCGCGTGGTAAAAAAAACGTTTTCGATTTCGTAGTTATGTTACGAATGAATAAGGTTACACCTGGCCTACATGTGACAAAGCGAATTGGCAATGTTACACGTTATGGTTATTTTCATTTTCTTATCATCAAGAACAATACGATACAAATTAAGAATTGCTCAACAGCAGGGCACACACATACACACACGTTATTCGAATTCGACACAACCAACTTGGGGATACGTAAAACAAAACGAGGTCAATGTTACATTTCCTACCACCGCAGATATCTATCTAGCACATAAACTTTAACTTTACTACCGTGAGATGATAAGTACCCAAACGAACTCCTTTCTTTTAACAAGATCAATATGGTAATTACAATTCATTATTGGATCAACTCAGAGTCTCAGACATGTTGTTCACACGAACTTTTTACCAATGGGGCAACAAGAATTTTATATAGCAACATAAGCTAATGAAAAGGATGTCAACGAAACCCATTGTAACTGTTCCCAGCACATTTTTTCCGAGTTATGGTTTCATGCCTATGCACATTTTAGCAGAAATGACTTTTTTGGAACATTTGTTACTCTTCACTGGTTCGAGTTGCCACAAGGATATTTAGTATTGAATCAACGGAGATAAAAAAAAATATGCAATATGAAACAAAAGCTTTGATGATATCAGTTTCATTCTATTCATACTCCAGTAGCTTCTAACCTGATTTGGAAAAGTAGAAAATGGATAACGATGTTAAGTGTTAGAAAATTGGAAAGTTATCAGCTTTAGTTGTAAAGTTTAACATGTTGGTTAGCAAAACTGGAATTTCTAACCACCCTAATTACAGTAAGATTTCAGCAATCTGGTCGGTGGTACATTTTTTTATTTTATTTATTTAAACATGAAGCGATCCATAGAATCGAAAAGTGATAATACAATCATACACATGCAATTCTTCAACAGACAACAAACATAAAAAACATCAAAACAGAAACAGTAGACCAAAATAATCAATAAACTACAAACACTTCAACTAACAAGTAAACAGTTTTCAACACAAATATCAATAGTTCCACATAACATGCTTATAGATTTTTTTTATCCAAATTTAAGAATAGTTCCTTATTATATTCTTTATTTATGATTGCCATTTTGCCATGATTGCCATTTTGGTTTATAAGAAGTGAAATCGGCTTTTTGAAATTATAATAATGTAGTATACAGGTAGTCGTCGAGGTAGGTATTTGGTTCAGGTAGTCGTCGATGTATGCGAGGATCAAGTTCTGGAAAAACCTTGCATAAACTAAAATCGCATTTGCACCACACGTGGCATACACGTTATACAGACTGTTCCTAAAAAGTCTAGAAAATTTGTTTAACCACAGATGCTACGTATCAACACGAAGCAATAAATCCATATAAACATAGTTCCTGAATGCATACTGATTTGGATACCGATTATGAGACAATAGCATGAGACTATAGCGATTATGAGACAATAAACTTATGCAATTACCTGATTTCGCCTTGTATTATTTCGAAAAGCAAACACTACCTGACCCATGCTTATATGGATTTTCTGCTTTGTTTTTATGCGTAGAATATGTGGCAATTCAACTAAAGATTTTAGAAACACCCTGTATAAAGAAAGCAGCAGGTGTTAGAATATATGACTTATAATTAGCACACAAAACGCATAATAAAAAAGTTCTCCGTATAACGAGCGTCTCGTCGAGTATATAGTGAAATCTCCTCTACAAAATTCGCATAAATCGAACTCGTTTCCTGTATTTTGCGTTTTTGAAATAATATAATGAAACAAATTCGTTTACTAAATTTTGCATGCAAAAGCAAGATTTGGTACACGAAGTTTATAAAATCTTGTACATGTTTAAATGTGCATTAACATTTCAAATTCAACAAAACAGTTTTCCGTTTAATCATTTTCTTGTTAGAGAAAATGTTTCTAGTTAAGTTATAAGATCAATAATAGCATTTTACATAAGAGTTGGCTACTAAAATTAAAATAAATTTAATTGAGTTTCATATCTAAAACATATGATCTCAACTACTACCTGATTACTGTTCAGCGAACTTACACATTTCGTGCGTACGGAAGAAATGGTTTATTGTTCCAATTTTTTACTTGTTTCAATTGTTTGTTGTTTGGTTTTTTTATTATAAACATATCAGAATTAGCATTAACCATTACTATGTCAACCACACCCTCGCATTCTTAAACTACTTAATCTTTAATAATAAACGAAAGCTACCTTGTAATTGAGAGTCTCTTACGAATGAGTCTGGTACGATATCACTCGATGATAAGATTAACTCAACCATTACTATGTTTGATAATTTGCATATTATACCAAATTATGTTCAATGAATCAAACTCGTTAACTTGCTTTGGATCACTTAATGTAAAATCGCATTAAGTCAACAACCTCTAGCAACAAAACCCCTGCCTTCAGCGTTTGTTAAGTGCTGTTGTCAGATATAGAAAGTGAAGACAAGAGCTTTCAGTAAGTCCAGAAGATTTAAAGAAGTACAAGAGATTTCAAGAAGGTTTAAATGATGTTTAGACCAAAGTGTTTTTCCTTAAACTTTTAAACACATATTGACAACTTTCGCCCAATTTCGCTAAAACCATGAAACCAGTTCAAAATTCAACCATGACCACATTGAAGTGATTCTACTGTGCAACTTCTTAGAAGTTTTGTTTGTCATGATTTGGTTGACGAGTTGTTCAACACTTTGTCAAACCATTCTTCTGTATGACATTTTTAAATCAATTATGATTATATTTAATCATTTTTAATTGGTAATACTGTACACTCCTGTTTCGCCTGACGTCATATACCAATCAGTCAAAGCAGTGGTTTGTGGCATAGTTTAGACTCTAGAATATAGAAATTTAGAATCTAGATTATAGTTCGAAACCAAATTGCTGGAAAATCTATAATTAAACAAAATCGTCAATTTATGTTCTGCAAAACACTTGCTGACTTGCATGAACCATAAATCGCATATATCGAATTCTCATATAAAAGAATGAAACTACATCTGCCACAATAAGCATTACACACACACACATAATGAAAAATATGAACAGTTGGAGGAACGTTTTCACTTGTACACAAAAACACAAAAAAACGCATATTAACAAAATTTCCTCACATATAAAGAGCATTTGAGAATATTTTTCTAGTCGCATAATACTAAAATCGCATATACGAAACTCGCATAACAGCAAAATCGCATATACGAAACTCGCATAATAGCAAAATCGCACATACGAAACTCGCATATATCGAAAACGACTCAAATTTTTAAAATAAAACAAACCGGGCCGGACAGATATTCTAAACATGTATGTATGATTAATATTTGAGTCACAGTTGTTTTAATTAGCAGTTTAATCATTTGACCTTTGGGTATGGTCCATCTTAATCACTGTAAGCATGGATGGGTCAAAATATCCTGACTATAATCAAAATAATTGACAAATTCAAATATACATTTTCATAAGTTATCCATCCTACAGAAATTAAGATGGACCATACCCAAAGGTCAACTAATTAAACTGCTAATTAAACCTGCTAATACAACTCCGATTTAAGTGTATATAGCCTACATTATACAGTACGTTAAGTGTAAATATACAATTAATGTATAAATATTAATTTCTAGGCGTTACACATTGAGATACAGTAGACCTGTCATCAAACCGTGACTAATACCAACTTGCCACCCAAAATTATACCTCACCATATGGTCAACTTTGCAAAATTGCTTCCAAAAAAAATTTTTCAAACTGGTTCAACGAATAAATCCTACACGTATTTTTAAAAAAATAAACTGACATTGTTTATCCACTATGACATTTTGATTTCAACTTTCACTAATGACTAATGATGGAACTTCAAAACGAATTAAGAGTCACCAGAAACGATGATCAACTGGGAGGACAGATTTTATCATTCCGCCATCCCAAGATAGCCCACGTCACGAATACTTTTGAAGAAAAAAATATCCATATATAACATAATCATTGTTCTTTCCCATATATGAATCAATTTCCTCATTAAAAGAAATGAAAAATTCTATCCAAAATAATACACAACATTTTTTTTTGTCAATCTCTTCCTTTAAAACCAAACACTGTATCAATCCGCTTGAAACACCAATTCAGGACAAAGGTTCTTGAACCATAAGGCATTGGAGCACTTCAACGTGCAAACACATTCTCTTCCAATTCTGCTCATACGAAAACCACATCAAGTGCCATACGTACATTTGTGTGATAATGGTAGTATAAATGTTTATTGCGACTCGTATTTCACGCGCATACTTACAGAGCACTACCATAAACAGCTATCTCTTCACGAATTATAACGTTCGGTGTCAAAAGTTTCTCTCGCTTCATTTTTCATCATCCGATGGTCCGATCGTACGGTTCCATATCAACCTTATGATCTATTAACTTTTTGTTGTTGGTTTTTTCTTTATGGGCTCAACAACAATCTCAACTTCATTTTTTTTTTAAATATCCCCTTGAGTTAGAAATCTGTTCATTTTAGGAATAGAAAAACAGACACACTTGCCACTTCCTATTACTGGGTTGCAGCCTATTTTGTACAATTAAGTGCAGCCATTTCAACTATGATTTATCTGACAATATATCTGCACTTTTCCTCGCAAAAAAAAATGAAATGGAAATAAAATAAAATAAAATAAAGACGCAGAAAAAAAAATGTTCATCCAGCCCCTTTTTTTAGCTTAAATTCCATATGATATTTTCATTTCATTTCAAAACTTCAACGGAATGGAACCGAGTAATTCTTTTTTAGCTAATAGCTCACATAAATTTCCATAAAAACCACCAAACAACCAGAAAACATATCTGCATCTCATCACGTCTGCACAATAAAAACAAAATTCCTTAACAACTTTTTCCTATGTTATTGAATTAAAGAACCACCCATATACAAATGCGCATAAAAAAACAACAATGTACAAAATACATAAGTATACTGTATAATGTATCCATATGTTATTTACACCCATGCTTTGCAGGAAATCCTCAACATTCGTGATTTCTCACATTCGCGAGTAATTTCAAACTCTTCCATCAGTCAATAGTGAGAAATACTTCATAGATTTGAAGAGATACAGTATCTCTATATAGTATATGAAATTAACTCGAACACCGAACTGTGTCCTGGAACGGATTATGTTCGGATTTCGATGATCCGTTCCAAGACACAGTTCGGTTCTCGAGTTGTTCGGATTTCGAGTTGAATTTCTCCATTAAAAATAATAATAATGTGAATTAAAATAATTCGTTTCAGACCCGCAAAACTCACCTAATATAAAACACTTTAAGTGCTTATTTCAAAAGATCATGTTGGTAAATAACGATAAAACGAGTAAATTATTTATTAAAATATTAATATATAATTAATATACAGTTCAACCGTATAATACAGTGAAAAACTAAATTAATTTCAACAGTTGAATATTTGCATATTTATAATATATACATGAAAAATATTGTATAATAAGCGGAATACTGCACTGTGTGCAACACATCCTATTATACATTGCTCTAATACCACTGAAATCGTACTTTTAAAATTCATTTTCACTATCATTCAACAAACGTGTTGCGAGTCATATTATACTACAATACTAGCACGAAATAATGTCAGAAAAGCTTTTAGCTTTCATTACGCAATTCATTGTTTTAACTCATGTTGATTTGCAACTTTCGTTCCTTGTGTTTTTACTTGTTGTCATGACACCATAGCGATACGTTCTCATTACACACTCACTCACAGCCCTGGCAGTTCATTCATTATGACATTTTTGTCAAAAAATGAATTAAAAGCACTTTCGAATCTGTTAGGTGCAATTCCATCCAAGTAGTCCACAGACAGCAAGGCAAGTTCACATTTTTAAACGCGTTTTCCTCGAAATTGTAAAAATGTCACTTAACACTCTTTTACACCAGGCCCTTCAAGCATTACTATAAAATAAATATCAAATCGAAGAGTAACTGCCGTCTAATTAACTACCGTTCATTATCAAATAGCTCCCGTTTAAAGTGTTCCTATTGTCTTCGGTTTCGCTTTTACGCGTTTTTCTTTATCAGTTTCTTAATATCAGTAATTATCTCATACATGTACAAATTCAGTGGTTTTCTGTTGTTTGTTTCCTAAATCCTTGAAACTTGTACATATTTATTTATTTATTTATTTATTTATTTATTTATATCACATACTATATCATGCAAATAACCTTTGTACAATACCTATATCTGTAAAAATCAATAAATATTGTAACTTCATAGTTTGAAAAATGAACATCTGCTATATATGAACTCCGTGATTTCTAAGCCGTTTCCAATATTGTAACTTACGTTAAATATTGAAATCCATATTGTAACTTACAGTTAAATATTGAAATCAACATTGTAACTTCGTTAAATATTGAAATCAAAATTGTACGCATAAAAATCAATGAAAATATTTTTTTAAAAAAAACGTTTAGACAATGGAATGGATTTTTTTTTCAAACGTGTCGTTAATCAAAACGTGTAAAAATGACCGCGTTTCGCATTACGCAAATCTCGTAGAACGCATCCCGCAAATCTTGACATCACAAGTATAATAAAAGTCGGACATCGTGATCATTCAAATATTTTTTTAGTATTCTTAAGAAACAGAATTTTCAAAAAACACCCTGTATAGCACAGTACTTAAGTTGTTATTTCATTTTTCGCAGGTTTAGTTTTATTTAACATTTATAATAGTTCCTCTCACAGTTACTTTTTTCAAACAACACAATAAAATGTAACTGAAACGCTTCTCTAAATGCTTGTATATGTTGCCATAAATTGCTTAAACACCTCATCCAAAACCAGCACATGATGCTATATAACTTCACGTATGTGCAATAAAGGTTAAAAAACTAAACATTTATACAAACATTTTTTTTCAAACTTAAATATAAAATTAAAGACCACCCTAGTTTAGTTTAGTTTAAATTTCTCACAAAAAAAATTAATAAATAAATAAATTTACTCAACTCAAATTTCAGATAAAATAAAGTCATATAATAACTTTCTCGCCAATAATAATAAGCTCATTAAAAATGCTTTTTAACCGACTTCGAAAAAGAAAGTGGTTAACAATTCGACGCGTATGAATTTTAAAACGATTTTTATTGTTTCGCTTTATGCGAATCGAATTTAAATCTATGCGATCTTTGAAAAATTCGTTATTCGATTTAAGCAAGTTTTGAGTTATCACATTTTTTTAAAAATCAATTTTCGATTCGATTTGTGCGATTTTTGTTACATTGGACTTATGCGGTTTCAATTTATGCATGTTTTGAGTAATTCTATTTTTTCGATTTCTAAATTTCGATTTATGATCGTTGAGTCAATTCGATATTTGATTTATGCGACTTTTGAATAATTCCATTTTTCATTTCTGCAATTTTCGTCATGCCGTTTTCGATTTATGCGAAGGACTTATGCGGTTCTCACTTTATGCAATTTTTTGGTCCATTAGACGTATACAGTATATTATCATCATAAACACCTGTATAGATGACACTATACGTTCAATCCCCAGCTCACTCACAAGCTCACAAGTAACGCTAATATACAGCGTAAAATAACGCTAATTGATGATACTCCTTAGAAAACTCATCCATTCAAACTAAATATAAATTAAAGAACACCCTAAATTATTTTCATTTTAACCTAAAATAAAATATAAATAATCCACCAAAATCAAATCTATGTTATTACATATTAAAAAACCGTTCATGTAAAAATAAAACAAAAAACTTTCTCACAATATGAAAATTACACGATGGCACATTCTTTCCTTAGAAACTCTACTCTACACACACTATATATACAGTGAGTCCTCGACTTACGCGGATTCGAGTTACGCGGATTCATAGATACGCGATTAGTTCCAGCTGATAGT
>JAQIWH010000071.1:0-80984 GCA_034695005.1 Cryptops parisi | reverse complement strand
GAAATCAGAATGCAAACCATCTATAGCAGAATTGTGTATGATTGTTTTACAGCGTTGTATATGATTGTTTTTCAGAAACCTAAGATTTATAATTTTGTTGTAAGTGGAGAGAAATTACTTATAGGGTTTGTAAAACGGTAGAAAATCAGGTGAACAACGACAAATCCAGAAATCAGTAATTCGGAGTCTTAGGTTATGCGATTGAATGCTTTATTTTTGTGTGATAAAAAATTAAGTGAAATTCAATGGAAACATATACTGTATGTAATTACTAAGCAACTAAATCCGAAAACCACTAGAAATCCGTAATTTTGGATAATCACTAACTGAAATTCCAACGTTCATTACTTACAAGTATTGTATTATTTACTAAAAAATTAAATCGCTAGTGAACTGGAAAGCATCACTTATCCAGAATGATTAGGAATTTGAAGTTGCCAACCATAATGTCCATTGTACATCTGCAGTTTAAACGTTTAAACTAATTGAACATCATGTTTAAAGATTGAGCTGGTAATTTGATAAGGTGGCAATAATAATAGTAAACAAATAGTCAAATCGTTTGGAAAAAAAATGGAGATGAGAATGAGTCAGAAAATTGAGTGGCGACTACTCGAATCACTTTCTCATCCGATTGCAGGTGTTTGTGCCATCCCCACTTTAGCATTGCTGAGTTCATTCGCCCTGAACGTGGAATTAGATTCATTAATTCTAACCTTTGCTAAAAATGGTTTTTAAAGACGAACCGTCGTTCATTCGACGTGATGACTTTACGGTTCATTATATTGGTTAAGTAAAATTTAAAAGCAAAGTTTAACGTTAGAGCCCATTTGGCTCCCGGATTTTGTGGAAATTGAATTGGCATACTATAAATAAACGCAAGGTAAGTCTGAAAGGTTAAATGAGGTTGAACAGAAGGAAAGGTATAGTTAAAAAAGTATTATTAGAATGAGATTGATCTTTTTATTTTTTTGTTAAAAATTTTGTCAAGTGGGCGTAAGTTGGTGTCGACTATCTATGATTGGGGGTTACGATTGGGAGATCACATGAAATGTTTTGAGGATAATGTTGTGCAACTGAAGAACATGAACTTGTGATCACAACGTGGACAAATAATCATATGCTGATGTAGGCCAATATGCTGAGGTGACCCTTACAGGTCGTTCTACGCTGTTTGTTAGTGCCAACATTGTAATGTTTACAAATGTTAGTTGTCGAGGAGAAAGCGTCAACGTTTAGCTAGGTACAAGAAATTTTTTAAAGGAACGCTGTGATTTGTTCTTGAACATAGTAGTCAACCATGATGTTTTGTGGTTGAGTTCTACTTGGATTTTATCGCCATTTGTAATGTCGCATTTTACCTTTTACTACTTGTAAAAGTTCAACATCATTGTGTACCTAAGAATAGACTTGGGTCCTCGATTTATGCGAAGTTTCACGCAAACTCCACATAAATTGACAATCTTGTATATATCGAAATTTCCATGCAAAATTTATCACTTGACCACCACCACACGAAATCGCATAAGAGTAAAATTTTCTTGCCTATAACGAGCATCTGGGAGTTCTCCTGGTCATAAGTTAGCGAAATTGCGGATAAGGTACTCACATAAGTGACAATGCCGACTTTTTGCCACTTCGTGGTAATTTCGATGCATACGCAATTGTCAATTTATGAAAGTTTGTTTTATCGGTTATTGCTATCAACTGCATATTGTCATTGAAGTGATTACAATAACCAGCGTCTGCTGTATTCCGTGAACATGAAAAAAGGTGTTATTGGCAACATTGGTCTAAGAAGGCAAAGTATAGACGTGCTTTCATGAGTGTAATTAAACTATATGAAAAGGCAAGTTTTTGTCTCTATCTATCTATCTGTCCGTGGTAAGAATGTTTTCATTGACAACAAGTGGAACATACTTATGTAACACCCAAGGAATATCGTAACAACGCGATCGAACACAAAAATGTATAAAAGGGGGATTCCAAATCGGAGTGCTATAGCACGGGTTACCTTGGCATTTCATCTATCGCTTCAAAATACATATTTTTTTTTATGTATCTTAGCATGCAATAGATACTTTATGTGGATATCTTTAAAGACATAGTCCAGTGATAGGTTACGCAAGCTATGCATTAATATGATATAGTCGTAATTCGATCAAAGCCAGAATCTCATGATCGATTCATGCCATTTCATGCTAACAACATGCAGCTGGTTAGTGATAAGGTTGTAGCAGAAAAGTTTCCTCACTATTAATACGATATGAAACAAACAACTTTTTTCCTCCTTTGCAAAAATCGACTGATTTTACACGTGTTTCATATACATTAACTGCGTACATGAAATGTTAGTTAAACTGTTATCACTGTGAAACTTAGATAACATGGCTATTGGACTGACCATTGGAACCATGTATCCGAAGGTTAATCATAGTCTTGTTATTGTATTTTGGATCAATCATGTTTTTTTTTTTTAATTAGTGTCAACTTAAAAACCGATGTTACATCGTTTAATGATGAATAGCATGACAGTGGTGGGTTTATCGGTGTTAATAAGAGTAGAAAAATCGTATCGTTTTAATGTAAAGTAGGGCTAGCCTCCAACTATTTAGGTTACACCCTTTGTTAATTGGGCTAAACCCAAAGCCACCAACTATTTTTTCGTTTTGTCAAATTTTTGGTTTTGCTTCCGTGAGTTCTGAAGAGAATCCATTTTTCTAAGATGATGCTGAGCCTTTTTTTTTTCGGGTGACATTCCACCACTGTCATCTTTATCTTAGCGATACAATTTTTCTCAGCCATGAAGATGTAATGCTGGCTAAGTATATCACGTGTAAAATGAAACTTTTTTTACTAACATTTTCAGAAGTTTGCGAGAGTTGTGAAGAATGTATGCTCAAATTTGGAAATGTCTCGTTGTGTGCGAAATTAAAATACGTGCCGTTTCACATTGACCCCAAACTAAATGCAACCTCATCCTATATTAACACTGTAAATTGTGATGAAACCTCTAACAACAGTAAATCAATTATATTTTTAAAATATTTTTATTTAAAGACTGTTACCAATGATTAGCAGGGTAGTGTTAACATTGTGTTCTAGTACAGGTATACTTTTAATTATAGCAATAGTTTTAACTTTTCCATGTTTTACATGACTAATTTACTTTATAACGAGGGAGATCCAAGTTCAATGTGGAGTAGTACAATGTCTTCACGTGTATAGTTATTGAAAAAATATTAGGTGTTGTATAAGAATTTTTAATTTAATTAACAAAATTAAATTTATTAATTCCTTATGGTAAAGGTGGCTTTACACTTGTAAGCTAAATTTAGTGGTTAGTATGTTAAAAAATGTGGCAACTGCTTAAATTTACATAAGTTAATGGCAGTTAGTATTTTCAAAACTTTTTTGTTTTTAACCTTTTTTTAAATAAAAAAGTTAAATCGAAACAGTAGCAAATTATGTTGTTTTTCAACACTGATCTCATTCCCGAAGATGCGTGGTATTTTTTATGTCATAGTTGTGGTTTGTTTAGGTAGGCGTGATTCTCATTATAACAACAACATTAACAAAAAATGGCATCATTATGCTAAACACGTCACTACGTTGTCTAAAACATTTATTACAGTATACAGATTTTATGCTTTGGGATTATTACTGTAGCACATGAATGGGGTGTACAATTCAAATCATCAAATTCGTACAAGTGGTTTTTTAAGCTTGTGTAACATGTTTCACTTCAAGTTTGAGTTTCGAATTCGCCCATCAATGTTAATAATTTGCCATTAAAAATATGCATTAAATTCATAAATTTTGTTTAGTACCTGCTACACTACAGTAGAGAACTGAAAGGCGTCGTGGTTTACAGTGAAAGACCAAAGTTCATAGTTGGTAAAAGATAATTCTAAAAGTGTATATTATGTTTATGTAGCATATTTTACTTCAAATTATTAGTTTTGAACGTTTTTTGTTAATTTGTCATGAAAAATATTTTAAATTTATAAACTTTGTTTCAGTAGCTGTTACCTTACATTAGAGCGACCGTAGTTAGAATAGAAGCGAAACAATCTGATTATGTATTTGAAACAGATCACTCATCCAGAAAAATATATAAAATAATTACCAAAAAAAAATAATAATAATAACAAAAAATTATTGAAAAAATGACTCACAAAGCTACTTTGAGTCTTCGGAAGAAAAGTTTTCTTTTGTAACTTGACAAGGCATCTCCGTGGTCAGTAGCTTGCGCTACCGCGGCCGATACCGACGGGGCCCGGGGTGGCCGAGTCGAGCTGGTGCCCGAGTCTCCTGCCATGACAACCAGCTGATGGGGAGATGCAAGCTTTAACTAGCTCTATGGTAGATTCCTTGGTACTGTGTTGTTTGGTAGTGTCACTCTTGGGTAGTTTTGCCGATAGTGACACCAATGGACTGACTGCCGCCAATGGCACGTTGATGGCAAAAGCGAGGCCGCCCAGCTTTGCAATTGGGCCAGCCGTGATGCCGCGCGGACTGTTAGTGACTGACGTCAGTTGTTTGTGTTAGTTTGTTGTTTTCCACGAAAGTGGTGCGAAAACGTAAATCTATCCGTTTTGATTAGGCGATTAGGATATCTTAGTAAACAATTGTGATTGGAAAGATGCAAGATCGGTTTAAAGAGATTTACTGGTGATAGGTGGTGTTCTATTAATATCATGTTTACGATTAAATTTATCCAGACATGTTCACCACCACAGACATGTATGGATAATTTTATGTATGTTTTCTACAATATATATATATATATATATCAGGCGCGTAGCCAGGGG
Source organism: Cryptops parisi (assembly GCA_034695005.1). NCBI lineage: Eukaryota > Metazoa > Arthropoda > Chilopoda > Scolopendromorpha > Cryptopidae > Cryptops > Cryptops parisi. The sequence goes on along the minus strand of JAQIWH010000071.1, from coordinate 76,170 downwards.
AACCAGGAAAGCCGGACTCCCCCTCCCCCCTGAAATCTTTTTCAGGACATGAAAGCCTAGGAGGGTGTTTTGGGAGTTTTCAACATCCCCTTAAAAATCCAAAAATGTGTATAAAAAAAAAGGCCAGTAAATTGGAAAACAATGCACAATTCACTTCAAAACCCCTCCCGAAATCTTAAAACACCCTCTGAAAAAAATCCTAGCTGCGCATCTCCATAACACTGTCCATATCAAAAAAAAAATTTTTTTTTAATTTTTATGGTAATACATGTCTGGGCTCTTCTCGAAAATATCTGCTCCCCCCCTGAAAAGTTTATGGCTACAGGCCTGTTATATATATAGCCTACAATGCTACAATATACGTTATATGTACAATGTAATGTAAACGGGTTTGTGTTGGTGCATGTTGCGGAATATTCGAATAAAAAGTGCATCAATTTTGCTTAAAATTGGAAGATGTAAGATTAGATTCGTGTTTGTTTTATTAATTACCTGTATTTTTGTATGTTCAAGTTCAAGTAGAATGCGAAGTGTAGCTTGTCATTTATTTGGTTTTTCAAAGTATTAGTTAAGTTACATATGATAAGGGAAGGGAAGTTGGTGGGATCAGGATATCAGAAATAGAACTGGAGTGATTATCAAGAACTAGTATACAGCCCGTCAAAATGAAGGAAAACGTTTTTTGATTTTTTGTTTTGTTTTATTTCGTTGTTTTTATTTTAGTTTTAACTCATGTTGCTTCACAACATTCGTCACAGGTATGTTTTATATCGTGTTACGTTACTGGTATATTGCTGTATATTGCTTACACCCACAATTTGAGATAGCTGTCCTAAGACTGGCAAAAAGAAGTTGTTCTTTTTGCTAGGTCACCCTTTTACTGCCACCCAAGAGAGTGATCCTTAACTTTCCTACATGTGAAAATAGGGAGAGCTGACCCCAGAGATAATATAGTATCTCTGGCTGACCTTTTCCCTCCATATTAGCCAGGAAGGGGACTGGCCGTTATCAAAGGTCCTATCAGTGAGGGATTGACTATCAGATGGATCCTGAAGCGATTCAATGCGCACACACAACTGTGTGCGCGCGCGCAAACTTTAGCCAAATATTTTAGAAGATTGTGATGATTTGATTAGAAAGATGTAAGATTCGATTTGTGTTTATTTTTTACTTTATGGTTTTTGAGATGTCAAGTGAAGTGTGGTTTGCTGTATATTTTGTGTTTTCAAAGTTTTAGTTATCTTAAACTCATTAACATTGACGATGTACATTATGTTATGACAGTAAATTTAGTATAACATTGTTTTATAACAAATTGTATAACTTTTTCTACATCAAAACAGTGTGCAATTGTTTATTTATTTACTAGTGTAGTAGGTCTACTGTTTTATGTTCCAGTAGAGATTTTTCTTCCATATGAATGATTTATTAACCAACTTTTCTATTGTTCGGTTTCTATTGTTTGGGTGTCATTGACAATTTTCATTGACAGATCACAGATCATTTATCAAGGACTGATGTTTTTTATCCCATTTTTAATCTTGCTATAATCGTGTAGTAGATTGATTTCACGAATCAGAGATTGCAATTAGCTTGGGTTTACTAATCCTATACTGTACGAGTATATGCACATGCACCATGTATTATATCATAGCTGAACTACAAAATGTACACCATATAACACCTGTTTCATGATATAAATGTAGTTTTCAAGCTTTTGGTTTTTGAATTATACCATCCACCTCCTTATAATTTGCACTTGTGGTATTTTCTGTATTTCACCCGTGCATGTAAAATTTGATGATGCATAGGTTGTATTTTTTTTCTTGGGAAGAAGTAATCATGACGCATGATTTTTCAGCTGGTGTGATGATTGATGGGCATATGACAACTTATTACAGCAATTTTACATTAAATGCAGAATTATAAAACATGGTAACGTTGGGTCATAATTTTCTAATGAGTTGTTGAAATGATGGTGAAATACAAAATGATAGCAAGTAATGATGTGAAGTTTTCAGAACTACATATGCTATCCTCGAAACTACAATGTTGGGTTAAATCATCAAAATACAGGAAGTCTTCGATTTATGCGAGCGGAGCACTACGTTCTGCGAAAACTTTGCATGATCTCGTAACTAAATTCTCATGAAATGATATACTAATAGTGACGTTATTTTAGCTTGATAGTATTTGTGCCAAATGTGGCGTACATATGGTTGAAGAAAAGTAACAGTTCCATGAACTTTGTCACTTGGCAATTTATCGCATAATAACAAAATTTACTTGCATCTATTGGTGAATTGAGATGATTTTTTGTCGCTTAATAGCGAAATCGCATGCATATACAGTATTGGCATAAATCGAGCACTATCTGTAATTAAAACTTCCAACTTAATGAAATACAGCCATTTAAGAGTTATAAAGAGACCAAACTTCTTTTTTTAATATACGAGGAGGGTATCAAAAAATAAGTTTCACTCGTAAATAAAAAACAAACAAAATGGTATAAACGCACATTATGTATGTCAGTGTAAAAGTAATGTAAATTTATTAAATTCCATCTACATACTCGTCTGATGCCTATAAACACTTATTGGAACGTGTGATCAACTTCTCGATATCTCTCACTGACGAACTCGCTCCAGTTTTATGGAAGCATTTCAGGACCACCGTTTCTACAGTCTCATTGGTTTGGACTCGTTGTCCTCCAATTTCGTTTGTCTTTTTACTGAAAAAGTGGTTAACCACGTCCTGCTATCATTTTTGATCAAATGACAACTGTATTGGAAGACTACGATTTCAAACCAACGAAACTGTGGTTCTGAAATGCATACACAAAACTGGAGTGAGTTTGTCAGTGAGAGGTATCGAGAAGTTGTTGATCACACGTTCCAATAAGTGTTTACAGGCATTAGACGAGTATGTGAAGAAATGAATAGAGGGTGTAAGTGTAACATTAACATACGAGGTGTGTCTCAAAAGTAAGTGCACTGATTCTTTTATTTAACTGTATATAAGATCAGCGAAAATCACAAGTTATGTGCTTTAAGGTCCTTGGGAAGTCACACAATGGTTCCAAATTTTTTTCCACTGATCGTAGCAGTACTGGAAGCCATTTTCCGTACGTGTGTTTCGTTCATCGGTTACAATGTTTTTGGATATTTTCCACAGTTTCGTGATGATGATTCTCCTGCTTGAATTTCAACTTAGGGAACAGTTAAAAATCGCAGGGAGCTAGGTTTGGACTCTGTAAAGAGGTTGTGGAAAAGTGGGGATATTTTTGTTTGCCAAAAACTCTGGAATTGAAGGTGCTGTGTGAGCAGGCGCGATATTATCGTGCAGTACTCAGTCATGTTCCTTTGGACTTGCTTTGCTGATTTGCTGGACTCTTTTTCCAAATCGGTCCACCTTTGTAGATTAAATGTTTGTCCTAGAGATAAAATTCTCTGTGCATAACTTCATAGCGGTCGAAAAACTGATAATCGTTGTTTCCATCCCGGACCTGCTCACGCGTGCTTTCTTCGGACGAAGAGAATTTGTCGTGTGTGTGACATTTCACACTTTGCCGCTTTCAATTGGAGAATTTTTGTCAAAAAAAAGACAAACCCACATTTCCACAACTTCCTTACAGTCCAGACCCTAGTGCAGCTCTGTGCGATTTTTACCTGTTCCCTAATTTGAAATTCAAGTTCAAGGGTCATCATTGAGCAACTGTGGAAAACACCCCAAAAATTGTAACCGGTGAATTAAACACACCTACGGAAAATGACTTCCGGTACTGCTATTTACGATCACTTGAAATTTTTTTTTGAACTATTGTGTGATTTTTCAAGGAGTGTACCTTGAGGCACACAACTTGTGATTTTCGCAAGTCTCATATATATTTTAAATAAAAAAATCAGTACACTTAAACTTACTTTTGAGATACACCTCGTATATAATGTGCGTCTATATTATTGTTAGTTTTTTATTTACGCATGAAACTCATTATTTGATACACCCTTGTAGAATCCGAAATTTGGAAAGTACATAATTTAGCAATTTATTATGAAATTCGTATGATATACCATACAGTAGTGTATGTACTGTAATATTTATGTAGGTTTTGTAATATGATAGTACTGTAGGTTTTGTAATATGACAGTATTGTAGGTTTTGTAATATGACAGTACTGTAGGCTTTGTAATATGACAGTACTGTAGGTTTTGTAATGTGACGTTGAAATAACATATAAGTTATTTCAATGTGACATGAAAGAAAAGTATTTTTTAATTATGCAATACAACTTCATTGGCGTAGTGTTATAGTTATAATAAAAAATACTGATATACAGGGTGTTCCTAAAAGTCTTGCCAATTAACCACAGATGCAACGCAACGCATCAAAACAATGCAAAAACGCCATATAAACATGGGTCCGGAAATATTTCCTTTTTTGGAGACAGCACAGGGTGAAGTAACGTTTTTGTTCATTCGAGAAGTCATGGTGGGGAACTTTTCCGGACTCATGTTTATATGTACTTTCTACTTTGCAGGTACACTTTGTATTTGTCTGTAAATATTGTTTCATAGATAAATCTAGCATATTTTCTCATTTTTGTCCAATTCCATTTACGTCTTCACGTCACATGTGGTGATTCTTGTTTAAAAAACAAATTCGATTTTATAAACATAACCTTATGGATTCCGATCACTCTACGCCTCGACCATGGGAATGATATTATTATTATTGAATCTCTGCTTTCCATTGAAATGGATAGAATTGCTTCATGTCTCGATTGTATTTCAGAATCTTTGAGTGGCCAGAGTTCATTTTTCTTCCTTTGACAGTCTGCTAATGATGTGCAAATAACTAACTTATATAATGACTGGCTTTTCAATTTTGGCATTGTGTGGTATGGACCATCACTTTTCATCACTTGCCTTCAATCGTCTGTTATTGAAATTTTTCATTAACATTTGATCGTTCATTGTGACGAGATTGCATCCTGGATATTATTAGTGCGAATTTTTTTTTTCACACATTCAAATTATACGTTTGTTTTCGGTTTTTACTATACTGTAGTAAAATTATTTTTTCAAGGAAACTTGTTCAAGAAACTAAAATGTGTCAATACGATGACTAGACTGTTATAGTTAAAAGGGAAAGTGTGAAAACAAAGGATTCCGGATGCGCTTATGTTGACACATGGGAAAAGTTTAACTTGTGATAAGATACGTAATTAGATTGTAACATGGTTCTTTGTATTGCACCGTGATGTCTTTTGCAATATCGCCAACAATTTTAGTATTCTGCATTCTAGGACAAAGTGTATCCAAAGTGTATTGCTAGATATATATATAACTCTACATATCAGTAACTTGAAGAATCGATGAACTTATGATTAATATCGGATACGGAGTAATTTATAATCCAAATATCAGGTCTTTGACTTTTGGCATGATACCAACATTACTGAATTGGTAGTTAATTCATTCACTACTATGAGATTTTTTTTTTTCTGAGTGGAAGGGATTGCATGTCATTTTGAATTCTGAATTTCGAATCTTTTCTTTATTCATATGCTCTTATACTGAACAGTACAGTATGTCGTGAATTCGATTGAATGGAGTTATCGTCTTTGTTATAAAGTAAGTTCTTCTTACATGCATGAACACACTAGTTCTTTTTGCTCAACCATTTTTCCTATTTTTATTTAATATTCTATTTTACTCATGCAATAATTAGCAAAAGTCTAGTTGACTTTCGAATCTGTTTGCAACACGGGCATGGAACACTGTTTTAATTAAAATTTTATTTAATCGAGTTTTTGCTTTTGCAATGTTTCATTTCTCTTAGCATTTTTTCAGAACACATCTACGGTGTTCAATGAGGATTTCCAATGGTAATTCGTCACCTAATATTGCTATAGATGTTTCTTCTGTTATTTGGGTAGGGAAATTTTATCAAAGCGAACTGTACGAGTAGTGAAGACTCGTACAATAGTGAAGACTGGGGCACATTGGTACATGGAGTATACCGGTACCTTGAAACATTGTTTCTGGTCTTCAAGGGAAATTGTCAAATTCTATCATAACTTATATAATATAACAGAACAGAATAGTCATCATAGGATACTTTAATCATGTTGATTGCGTGTTGCTCAGATTTTTATTTGTTTGAAATTTTCCAACAAAATCCTATAAGTAGTGAAAAATAATAAGGAGAAAACAAAAATCTCTCACCCTACTGAAGAGGAGCACAAATCCGACAAATTTCCGACGTTTCCTCTCGCCTTCGTTTTGAAAGGATTTTTCAAGTGAAAAGACTTTTTTATCTCTTAGAAAAAAATCTCTTGAAAATCAGGCGAAACGTCAGGAGTCTATTGGATTTGTGCAAACTCGTCAGTAAGGTAAGAAGTTTTTGAGTAAGTAATTTCTCATTATCTGATAACTTGAAACAAAATAGTCATTGTTGATATGGTTAACGGTTTGAACATACAATAACTGGGTAATAAATCACTGTATCAAGTCGCATGTTAGAACACATTTCAGTATGTCGCATATATTTTTTAAACCTACCCTATGTAACTGACTAACCTATTAAAATAATCGTAAACGTGTACCAAAACTGTCAGCCTGGTATAAAAAACGAGAGTGCTCATTTTTTGAATAATATTTTTCTGATCTCCCAAATCTTTGTCCAGTATGCAAACAGCAAGATGTGAAAATGTGCAATCTAAATCTACAGAATATCAGCTTATTTGACGCTTTATGATCTCTTAATGATGAGAAAAGTTTTATTTTGTTTCAGTAGTTTATCAAAGTTTAAATATAATTTGAGTAAATTGAACTTTGAAGTTCCAATGAAAAGGACATTAAAAGAATCACGTTTTATCTAGTGACAATTTAGTTATGTTATTTTATGTAGTGTAAAGTACTAAAGTCAGTAGTATAGGGCAGACATTATTTCTAATTCTCATTTTCACAAAAAATGAATAATGAATAGATGGGGATTTGGGTGTACCTGTTGGATAGGTCAGTTTAGGTTAGGGTTGGGTGGTTGCTTGCTGGTTGCAGGGGTCTAAAGTGTTCTGTCTACCGCTGAGTGATGATATACATTGAAATTGAAACTTACTTTTTCTCAGGAAAATTTAAAATACGTCCAGTATTTATTGGAAAAAACCATTCGTTTTTGAAATAAAGGACATTTTGTGTTTATCACTTTGGTAAGGACAAATTGTTCAAATAGTAGGGTCGTAGCCAGGGGACCCGGGCCCTTCCCGAAATGGAACTTATTAACTGTCCATGTCAAAAATCATGTTTTTTCTTGAAGTTCCGTGATTTTTTGTGTCCCCCCCCCTCCCTGGAAAAAAATAATATAAGTAACAGACTTGCTGTCGTTTAAAATAAAGGACCCCTGCTACCCCCACCTTTCAAAGTGCCTCTGACCAGGGCAGGCCCCTAGCCAGAATTTTGTTTCGAGAGGGACTAAAAATGTTTGAGGGTTTTTTTGTCCAACCAAAAATAAAAACACATAAACAACCTAGTCATAACTAACTGGACGATTAATTGATGTTTGTCTACAGTATTTTGAACTCAATTTTTTTTAAAACATGATTATTTTAGATCTTGGAGAGGGCCCCCTTAGCTCCCCCCCTTCTCTGGCTACGTGCCTGGACCAGGGGCAAGTTGGGACATTTTCTTTTGACTTCAAAGGTCTATTTTGGGGCTAAATCGACTACTTATTAAAAAATGTTCCTGTGAAAAGTATAGCTGAAATACGAAGTCACTGAACCGAATTTAGTTCATTTCTGAAGATACATTTGTTTAAAAACTAAAAATGTCTCAACGAGCCCTGGTCCTCCCTACACATTGTTTGAACCTAACTTTAAAACATCACATCCTATGTTTATACAGGTTGGGCATCACTGATCCGGAATTTACGTCCACAAGGAGCTTCGATGGTTCATAACGATAAGAATCTAGTGGACTATAATTAAAATCCTATTCCTATTATATTAGGGGGGGTGGGGTGGCTGTGACAGTAATAGTCCAGTCAAAGTCAATAAACATTAGGACAATAAACCTAACAAATAACTTAGCATGTCCGTGACACCACTGACGCGGTATCACAGTTCACGTAGTTCCATTGTTCCAAATTTGCTATGTGCTAGAAAAAAGTAATTTCACAGAATCATATTTTGCAAGTTCAACATGTGCGCATGCAATATGTCAAAATTTACTTCAAACAGTTGAACAACATAGGTTGCATAAAGCATCCTGCTTCATTATGTTCCATTGTGCCCTCACCTCCCAGCACTCGATTTAGCTCTCATGTTACCATTGACGTCATAATTCTTTGTCCGATACATGGATATCATGAGGACAGCTTTGTAGTTTAACATTATGAAGTTCCTGTTTCCTTGCCAATGGTCATCAGCAGCAGCATTGCATTATTTCCAATCTCATTAATACTTATTTGTAGAATTTCGTCGACCTTCCCACATCCTTTGTAAATACGTAGTTTGTTGCTGTATTTTCGTATTGCATGCATGATGTTGTATTTTTGGAGAGAACAAGGATGATATGAATCACTTTTATTGCGTGATGAAAGGCGTATTTCACAAATATCGTGACAGAGCGATGAAATGGAATGATTTGATTTACGCATTTACCCCAAAGATAGCATTTAAACGATGGCAGACATTTTCAATACCTAGAATGGTTTGACGAACAATAACATCCGCATGTCGAGTCTAAGGTTTAAACTCCTCATGACCATCACATGATCGAGAGTATGCTGATATGTTGTTGATGAAATTTTCTTTTGGCTATGTTTGCTAACTAGTACTAGTACATAAACATGTTAGCATGGGAACATTCCAGGAAGTAGTTGTTTTGATTAATGCAGATCCAACCTATGCCGGATCTATCCAGCACAACAAAACATACCCTGTGTACATAAAAATCATTCAAGCGATTAAAAATGGTTCCTTGAGTGTGTACATCTTCATAGCATAAACTATCATTTTTGAACATGACTACAATATCCTTAAGATGTGTCATATCGTGATGTCGAAATGCATGTCAAATCATATAAAACATGTTTTGAATGGCATTTCCGATTGTCACCACTGGACACACTGTAAAAAATACGTGGTGTGATCAAAAAGTTCATTACCTGTTGAATTGCGCAAGAATGCATACTGTAATGAACACTGCTGAATATAGCTAAAGCTGAAAGTATATTTTGTTGACATTAATGTACAATTGCATCACCACAGCACGCTTGAGAGTAGTGAATGTTGAAGATTGGGAGGATGTAAACACCTGGTTATACTATACATATGGATGGCAGCAAATGTTTTTTAGGTTTAACGTTAAACTTAAGGAAAACCAAATATTTGACAAAAAGCATTGACAAAGGTTCTTGCAACTTTACAACACCATTTTCACTACGTTTTGACAATTCTTTGAGTTTCCTCAAGACTCGAAATACACCCGCTGCTACTTTTCTTATATGAGCCTAAATTTTCGCCAAACAGTGGCACCCTTTAAACATTCACTATTAACTAGTGGAGTGCTAATTAGATTAACTATGTTGGCATGCTCATAATGAACTGTGCATCCATAATGTCTACAAAATGTATTCTCTGCTATAATATTGCTTTTTCATTACATTTCTCGTTCAAATTTAATTCAACCCTAAAATTGTTTATCACACTGCATAGTACTGATAATATACAATACAGTATCAAAACAATCATAAACATAACACAATATGTTACAATTAAATTAACAGCGGCATATACATGGAATGGACCAATCAGCAGCTCTAGTTAATATCGAACAACTTCGGTGCAGAACATCTACATTTAAAACTTTTAACTTCTTCGGCAAATACATTGTAAGGTCATATTTAATGCAATTATACTGTATGGTATGCATTAAATAATGTTTATAAATTTACCCCCCCCCCCAAGTGATCAATGTCCCAATTCACATAGGAAAATATACGTGACCTAAACCTAGTGACGAATTAAGTAATGGGACCATTGACGCTAGGGTAACTTTATCACTGAAATATTTACAAGGATGTTGAATTATACATATTATTCAGCAGTTGGTGATCCTGTAAATCATTTTTTCTCATAATTATGTGAAAATGTTTTACTAAAATTGAGAAACCACAGTATTCCTCAAAAAAAAAAAGTAACGTGTAATATACAGATTCATGATACAAACTAACTCACAGAATATGCAATCAGTACAAAGAATGAACCAATGAAATGTCTTTAGCATAAACCATTCAGAAAGGTATATCAAACATGGGCATGGTTACTCATCCCTGGTTGTTTTTAGATGATCGAAACCGATCGTTTGGTTGATCAATGTTCGGATGTCAGCGTAAAACTTAAAAAACAGTCCACGTTCAAGCCAACGAGTAGTTCCTAGTTAATTTATAAGCACCCATTTTCAAAAATTCATTTAAATAAATTAATACCAACTTTTCAACAGCTTCAAAAACAAGCAATGAAAATTTCAACATCAATGAAAACTTTTTTTGTATAGACTTTGCTACATTACGAAATGCATCTAGGCTTTACGAATGACAAGCATAATGGTGAGAATCAATGTAAAAAGAATGTGCACGTATTCATAGATAACAGTGTTGGAAGTCTCAACATTCACAAACATGTTGTACAGTTTAAATCACTCACAAAAGTTGAGTACGAATTCTGCATTTCAAAATTGACTCAAATGGAAGTATGATTTTGAATTAAAGGAACGTTGAAAATGCAGGCCGTTTTGGCAAAAGTTTGTGTTCTCGCGCTAAGTCACTTCAGAAGCATCGTTCATATCCAACACCTCTACATCCGCATTGCTATGCTCGCCATTGGCAGCACGTTTCATGCACCGAGTTTCATGTGTCCGCTTATGCGAAGGATCGGAAAATCGTTTATCACACACGCCGCAAGTGTAGGGTTTTTCACCAGTGTGAATGCGTTCGTGAACCTGCTTGCTGAACTTTCTCGAGAAAGCTTTACCACAGAACGTACACAAGAAGGGTTTTTCTCCCGTGTGAATTCTTTCATGCTTCTTTTTACTGGACAACGTTGCAAGGTGTTTGCCGCAAATTTTGCACGCGTAAGTCTTTCGCTGGCGATGGGCCTTGCTGAACTGGATTCTCCGAGGTCCCAGTCTTTCTTGAATGAATTTTTGGACCATTTTTGTGGACAGAGTTCCCGCGGAACTTTCCGAGTCAGCATGGTGAGACGTATTTTTTGGTGCAGCAGATGCTTTGGGTCGTACGTTGATGAACGATCTGCCCACTTCGACCGCTGTTGGCATTTTACCTTTCTTATTATGTACGGAAGATGATGATGATGATGATGGTTCGTTTAAAACGGAGTTGAGGTGCTGAGGTATATTGTTAGCACGGGTGGGTTTAGATTTTCTGCTAGGTTTCCTCCTTCCAAAGGCGCTGATGAGGCCTCTATTTACTTGGAAGTTGCCAGCTCTGTTTACTTGGAAGTTACCAGACGTTGTCATGTTTTGGCTACCGACTGTTCTGTGGTCTGCTTGGTCAAAGTTATCAGACAAACTTTCTTCGTAGGAAGTTTCATCAGCGTACAATTCATCTTCATAATACTCTTCCGCTGGCTCTGGGAGCGGTATATACTCACTTTGTTCCGGATCTTCTTCTTTGATCCCTATATTTTTGGGCATTTGACAGTTCTGTTGGTTCAAATGTTTGAGTCCATTGAGGATAGCATTTTTCTGCCATGCAGCGTGGGTATCGATTTCATTATGCATTTCACTTTCTTCGGGATGGATTAGTGAATCCATGTCTTGGTTAGTTACAGGAACCATGATGTGTTCTTCGGAATTATTTTCATATTGAAGAATGATGGTTGGGCGTCCCTGGCCAACTTTGATTTCCCATTTGGAAGCATAGTGTTCGGCATACATGTCCTCGGCAACAGATGCCACCCCAGCCATGATGTTTTGCACGGTGAATAGCAAATCTTGCATGATGTACATAATGTTGATGCCACCGGTTGTCACATTGTTGTACCGGTTAAGTAGCGCACAGGTTGGTTGGTTGTGGTCCTGCTCGCTCAGCATGCAAACTGGTTCGGTGGCCATCATTTTGTTTTCAGTTGAGCATACTATTCATGTAACTAAAAATATACAAATAAATAAAGTTGTAATCACACAGTAGACTAGGCTTACTTACTAGAGTCAAGATGTTTCTTTCATTAAGAATTTATAATTGGGTCTCACTGTTTAAATAGACAGTGATACAAACTAAAAAACCTTTGGGATAGGGCTGAGTGAAGTGAGAGTATGTATACCACCAAGTCAATTTTTCAAACATAGAATGTAAAAACTTTGGTTATCATAGTGGTTTTGACACTATGATAACCAAGTGTACAAATTCGAGTCATCATTACTGCAATTAGATATCAGCCAGGCAAGCAAAACAAACTCTTTGGCCTTTGGCTTGACATGATGATTGCAGTAATGTAATTATACCCTCAAAAATGGACACTTTGTCACCATGAGTAATAAACCAAAATCTCTTTTTGCTCAACTTGAAGCATTAAAATGGTTACCATCAGGTTGCCAGATGGTCAGTTTTGACCCGAACGGTTTTGTTTCAGCACTTTGAACTAGATTGAGAAATCATACTTTTGAGTATTGACTAAAGGTTGAGAAATCATACTTTTAAGTATTGACTAAAGTTCTAGTGGCACTAGTTTATTTGTAGAAATGCTGAAATGTTATTAGTAATATGATGCAGATACAAGCACAAAAAAAAAATAAATTAAAAACAGCTAATTGTTGCAATTTCCATTTTAAACCCCCAAGAAAACTCTTTACTGTTCTGGTAATTTTAGGTATAAAATACAATATTGCATGGACTCCTATTTATGAAGTCTATGATTTGAGTTTTCTAATAATCCTTTCATATGGTTAGTAAGTGTAAATTGTGTGATACATGAATGTAATCTATTTTTAAATACAACAAAAATGTGTTAAATTAATTATTAAATTATTCTAATACAATTTTTAATAAAAAATTTGTATCATGTTCCGGTTCAGTTAACCTGCATATACCTCTGGCAACTGTAGTTACACATTATAATGTTAAACATGACCAACTATGGGAGTGTTTTAAAATGTTCTGTATACCTTAAAAAAATAATAAAAGAAACAGTTAATATAATGACTCAAATACATTATGAAGTATTTAGTCATTTAAGTTACATTGTGATATTCTTTTTTTATGAAAAATAAATCATATGAATGGATGTCATATGAAGATCATGCATTCATTGTATGAAATGTATATGTAGCCACATGATCTCGTGACAGTGATTGACAACTGATAGTGGCACTTTGATGACTTATTATATATTGTGGTATTATTCGTATTGTGAGAATATATAAATGTTGATTAAAACTCGTGTTTTTAACTCGATATTGCTTGAAACAAAAACAACATTTCTAGAGCAGCTTACATGACACGTAAACGCTCCGTTTTGTCCACACTTGGTCAAGATTAATGAGAGAATCGATTTTGTATGATAGATTCTCAGTTTTTGGTTGTATTCGTCTATCGTACACTTTTACCTACCAATCAAGTTTTGCTCATTACGGGTCTCTTTTTTTGCTATAAAAAAAAACAAATGTATACAGAAACGAACACAAAGCTTGTAGAGCAGGAAGTAGGTGCACTCGAGCTATTTTTCTTCTCGCACTGTCGCACACCACAAACCCAGATCCGATCTGCCATCTTTCAGCGTTTTTTTCCGTTTCAGAACACGAAACTGAACCAGGGAAAACGTGAAACTGAAACAGAAAATGCTATGTGCTAAACTTGATACTTGACAATTCAAAAATTCACTTGACATTTTTGTTACATTATTGGAAATTTTGTCCAGCACTTTGCCAAACATTAGCGTTGTTTTGTCAACAAAATTTGTTTTGAATAGTAAAAAAAAAATCCACCTTTTTCTTTAAAGATACGTTGAATAAGTACAGGGTGTCCTATAAGTCTCTATATATAACGAAAATAAAACATTTTTTAACTATGTAACTGTCAGTCATTCTTAAAAAGTATATTGAAAATAAATATTTCTAATGTATTGAGATTTTGACACGATACCCTGTATAATAACCATTGTTTTAAGTACTTATTCAAACAAAAAATGACTTTCAATAATCTCTAAACTGATTGGCTTGTCATTTGAAAATTTGAATGTTTTAGTAATTTTTCAGTTTCCTTGCTATAAAATTTTAAAAAAAACAAAAAACAAAACAGATTTTCTGTTATCTACGATCTCATTTTACGCGTTATTTTTACTATGACACAATTTCAAAAAAATCTAAATTAATCAAACAATTTAAAATCAATAAATAATGGGTTTCTTTAATAATTTTAAGCCCTACTTTTATATAAACTGTACGGTATATATAATTTATGAATATACACTGCACTGAATAATGATTTTATCAATTATACAATGCATTCCATCTTCGTCAAATTTGCTTTGATGTGAATTTAATACAATTTGTAATGACTTTATAGGACTATTTTTTTATACCAATCATAGAATGTATTTTATTAATTTCTTTGACGTGAATGCACTTTGAAACCAAGATTAATTACGTATTACAAATGCTTGTAAAGAAACAAAAAATATCATTTGATGCAATTCGTTTGGGTACTTTACTTGGTTTTAACTAAATTAACACACACCTTCCTTCTGTTTTATGGTCTTAATCTGTTTTAAAAAATGACGTTCAAAACATTTGCACTGCGTATCACTAGACTCCCCTAAAGAAAGAAAAAGCTTAACATCATTAAAAATTAAAAGTAACTCATTGGGAATTTCTGAATCTGTCAATCTGAATTTCTAACAACTCCAGTAACAATATAACAAAGGCACATTTAACGCCAATGATCATCCTGCATCCCACTCGTGCCACGTTGATTTAGTTTGGGGGTCTGAGGTTTTCTCGGGGTTCTCCCGTCCGTGTCCTCCTGCTTCATAAAACCATGGAGTTATAAGTTAGGTAATAATAGCTCCTTAACTTATAACTTTATGATAAAACCCTATTCCATCTTTATCATCGTTCTTGTACTTTCCGATTTAATAATGTGTGAGAGGGCCAAATGACGCATCCGTATGGTGAATCGGTGTCATTGTAAAAAACTGAAATACTGTACTTACCTGATCTTACATCAGAAGTACCAGTGCAAGTGCTTCTATTATCTACCACAGAAGTACTGAAAGCGACACGAGACCCCTTCACCAATAACGTATAGTGTATGTATAGTACACTGTGTACTATAAAAATATTACTATAGAGAATTGGAAAAACGTTACAGTATTACAGATTGGAATTGGCATTGAAAAATAATGACAATACACCATTTATTGCTACTTTTGAGATTAAAATTTTTATTTTCAATTAGCAAATTTATTTTTGCATACAATTCTTTTTGAGGTCAATATTTATCCTGGAGTTTGTTATAATTTGATATCACAGGTAGTTATTTTCTCTTTTTTTATTATTAATTTATTTATTATCAATTTACGCTATAAAAATATCAAAGTCAATGAATGCAATTTTTTTTGTTGTTATTAGTGTTTCATTTAATTAATTTACAAATTGTAATGAAACCATACTTTGGATTGTAACTGACTATACACTGACTATGCAATGTAATGGATATTCTTCAGAGATCGTTATAGTTTAAAGTTCTGTTCACCTGAACGAGGAGGATCATGGGTAAAAAAACAATCATAACTCCAAAGCACCGGCATTTTATTTTGTTTTAAAATGTGTGCTTTGTACATGCAATTTTAATTGCATGAACATGTTAAAATGATCTTGGTATAAAAAAAAGGTAATGAGGACAAGAATGAATGAACAGTAAACGTAATACATGAAAACGGAATGGCATTGTTCTGCCCATCATGACTACAGTACCAGTACTTTTATAAAGAGCAGTAAGAATGATTCTATAAAAAGACTGTTTGTTTTGTTTTTTATGTCTGCGAATTATTTGGAAGGGTTCCGACTAATGGAGTAGAGTAGTACAAGCTGACGTTGTAAGTAAAATGAGCCAAGAAAACGAGTTTCTTTAAAGAATCTTCGATGTCGATGAAGTTTCGGTACTTGAAACAACTTTGTCTTCCTTCGAGTCTTCTTTAGGGGTCAGATTGCTGGTGAGCAGTTTGAGGATTGGGGACAACGTTGTCGAGCTTTCTTCTTTGGACATTTCGGTCGAGCTTGCGGACGAATCCTTGTCGGCAATCTTGCTCGTGGTCGATTCTGAAGTGACTTCGCTTGCTTTGCTTTCGGCAGATGTGGTCTCTGCAGCACCTGTGTGGAGAGCTCTGAGTTCGGGAACGATTGTGGTGGAAGTGCTGTCTGGTTGGCTGGTCGTTTGTTTGTTCATCTCGATGAGCAAAGCGGTTATGTTCGGAGTTGTGCCCTTAAATGGTGGGATTGTTGGTGATGGAGTCGTCGATGGCTCGTTGCTACTTGCTGATGTAGATGGTTGTTTCACTTCTTCAGCTGTTGTTCCAGCATCAGCTTGTCTCTCTTCTCTGGGTATGGACGTCGTTCCAACAGATGTCGACGGTTCGTGAGTGGTTTTGATTTCAGTCGTTTCCGGAGTAATGACGACTTTGTCTTCATTGATTTTGACCATTTCGTTGCTCACGAGCTTGGTGATGGTGGTCGAGCTGGAAACTTCGTCGCTTTTGGTCGTAGTTTCTTTTGGCGCTTCTGAAGTGGATGCGACTTCCTGAAACGCAAACAAGAGACATTTCAATTTGGTTGCATTTAAATTTTTAAAGAGCACATTTGTTTGGAATTCATTTGCTTTTTTTCCGAGCACAAAAGTTGTAGCAAACTGATTGTAGACACCAAAAAGTTTTTATAACATTCGCAAGTATCGCGTATTTGCGAATTCATTTCAATTGCGAATCCATGCCAAT
This sequence comes from Cryptops parisi, assembly GCA_034695005.1. Taxonomy (NCBI): domain Eukaryota; kingdom Metazoa; phylum Arthropoda; class Chilopoda; order Scolopendromorpha; family Cryptopidae; genus Cryptops; species Cryptops parisi. The sequence continues at coordinate 59,162 of JAQIWH010000071.1, read as the reverse complement.
TAATTTGAATTGTAAACCATGTTTAGATTCATTAAACGTAACGTAACCATCTACAACGTCAAAATGTAAACATAAACAAAAAACATACTGATAAATTTGCGAATAGGGGTGTGTGCAAAATAGTGTTTACCAGTTTCCTAATGAAAACTTTAATTTGGACGATAGCCTATAACTGAGACTAACTTTGCTACCGACTTTTGTGAAAATAGGTCTATTTTTTTGGCATCATGCGCGCACAAACAGACAGACAAACGTTTCAGAATTTTGTGTTTCGATAGATATGTCTAATTCATAGGCTACTTTTGGTTGTTTGATAAACAACTGTAGTAGAAGCAATGGTATAAAAAATGTCACGATTTGACAGTTATAAAAAGTCGCGTCGATAATCATAAAAAAAAAAGGAAATGTGTCATTGTTAGAAGGTTGTTGACTGTTAATTTAATGATATGCTTTGTAAACCTCAATTTCTTATTTCTGGCTATATCGCATAGGGCGGAAGAAGAATCACTTCCATGATGGAGACCGAGATTAAAAGGCTCAACACAATTTTTTTGTTATTATTTTGTTTATATATTTTTTCAATTTCTTTTTTGGTCGTTATTTGAGTGCATTACACTACAAGACGACATGTTATATGTATACTGTACATGTTGACCACTGAATCTTTCCAGCTGTTAATACAAGGTGTTCGGAAATGGCCCCACCCTCGATCAACTTTAATTATAGTTGTTTATACATACATATATATGAAACGTTCCTAGAACCAGTTTTTACTAAAGGATTGCTGGGTTTGAGCTGTGAAGGGAGAATTTCAAATCGGAACATTATTTATATCGGATTCTTTTATGATAACCATCGATACCGTCTGTGAAATAACCCACATTTGCTAAATTGAACAGGAACTAAAACAGTGCAATTCTTGAAGTGTCACTTTTAATTAGAAACTATGAACGTTGTTGGCCATTCGGTATACAAGGTGTTTCTAAAAGGTTTAGTCAAATTTTAACCACAGATGCTACACATCAAAACAAAGCAAACAACCCATAGAAACACGAGTCCGGAAATACTTCTCTTCTGAAATAACACGGTTTGAAGTCATCTAATTGCGTCGCTTATTGTCACATAATCATATGTAGGTATGCAAATGAGTATGCATACCGGACCCATGATTATACAAACTTTTTGGGTTTTGATGCTTTGCTTTGCTTTGTTTTGTTGGAGCTTTACCTTTAGTTCACATGCGGTGGTTTTGTGAGTATTGTTGTCGGCTGCTTGTTGCATTTACTTTTTTTTTAATTAACCTAACCCGGTAACTATGGGTATAGATATTATTTTAGGTTAGTTAAAAAAGGCCTTTTCTGTTATTTCACCGCCACTTTTGCTGCACGATATTAAAGACTCACTAAGCGCACGTGAACTAGAGGGAAAAGGCCGTTTTGTTTTGTCATCCGTTTAAAATTTGACTAGACCTTGTAGGCACACCCTGTACATCGGTATTAATATGCAGATGTTTGGTTTAATTATTATGCGAAGGTTACGTTCATGTAATATCTTGCACTTATAGAAATTTTCACGAAGTTGAGCGTTCCAATTATCTGTGGACTATTGCACAAAATCGCATAATAGCGAAATCGATCTTCTATTAACGATATTAGCTGACTGTTGATTTCTGTCTCATATTGGCAAAACACGAGTTCAAGTTTCAGAAATTTCACCTTCTTCCTAGTTAATAATCCAGTTTTGGAGTGTGGGAATTATTAGAGACTGCCGTGTTCGTGACACTTATGTTTAGTGAGGTCTTTTCTTATACAGTGTGTGAATGTAAGCGAGAAATGAACAGTTTTAAAGTCGTTTTTGCTCGATTCTGTTTTTGTTAAGACGGTTGCAGTCTTTGACCCACTTCTCTGCAGAACGAGGCCATCTGAGATGGAAGAGTTAAAGTGAATACTAAACAGTTCATTTGAAAAATCATTTGATCATTTTTTTTCAATTATTATAACAGAAACATTATTATTATTATTATTATTTATTATTATTATCATCATAGTCGTATTGGATTGATATATATTTTGTAATAATGCTTTTTTTTTTACTTATTTTTTTTTATATCTGAATTGGGACCGTTATCTAACGGTATGTTAACAATTTTTGGTTTTACAATTTAAATTAAGCGAGACAAAAAAATCGTTTGTTTTTTTCTTCATGTGCTAGTTTATTGGTTCAGATTTTTCAAGGTTAATATTTTGAAGACTATAATTTGGTAGTTAATAGCTCAATGGTATCTGGCCGAAATTAGTGACAATTAAGGGCAAGTTTTTAGTGTTTTATTTTTTGAAACTTCTTTTTAGTGGTCGTGATGAAGTTGTTGTTGTTCATTGTCTAGTCGAGGTATTTTGGAAGAGACTAAATTGCTCGTGCACCTTAATCGTTTTCACTCGACTACTTTTTTGTTGTGTGTGTAATAATAACGAATTCAGAGAAGTTGTTTGTCATGTGGATGACTCATGTTAGATATTGGAATCACGTGATAACAGATATTTGGAGGGGGAGATGAAGTCTTTTGGTTGCATTGGTAACGCTTTATTCCAAACATTAGCGAAACGTGGAACATATTTTGCATGTGTCTTTGTGTATAGGGTGAATCAACAGTTTTGAATGTTCACTGCTTTTTTCCTAGTTTTAAAAATACATGTGGTCGATAAATTTAGCTTCATAATGTATATGTAGTAAAAGCATTTTGGTTGTCTAGTATGTGTAAATCATCATCGATTATACATAATCAACTCGCTGCTGAATAGCTTTAGTTTTGTGCATACTGTAATTCTATAAGAATAGAATTACGAAACAACAAAGATGAATAATATTCAGAGTAGTGCGACAAAAATCTTTTAGATATTGTTATATATCTTGTATAAACTTGAATTGGAAGCATTATACTTCATCTTCAAACAAGTGGTGTGAACATTATGACAATGCGTAGAGTTGAGAGTTCTAAGATTTGTCAAAATTGCGACTTATCTGGTTAACATTTTAAAACCTAAAATTTTCAGGTAATATTAGAAAGTTTTAGAACGTTAGTTTAGATGGTACAGACTTTACTATACTTTACTATTATGTGTGATCATTGTACAGTTATACTAATGTAATCTATAGTTGTGTGTTGTTTCTCTTTAAATTTAATGTTTGAGGTAATTTGGTATTTAAATTCTAAGGTCCTCGATTTATGCGAGAGATACGTTCAGTGCGAACTCTCACCTAATCCAAAATCGTATACAGTATGTCGAAGTCCTCAGACAAAACTCCAGTGACTTATGAACCACCGCACCAAATCGCATAATGGCGAAATTTTCTCGCCTATAACGGCCATTTGAGATGATTTCATATTACAGAAGTCGCGTATAAGAAAGCCACCTAAACAGATGAATTTATGTATTTTTTCCACGGTTATTTATTTGAAGATATATTTATTTAAGGATATAGCGTTCTCAAGGAACACCTTCCAGATATGAAATAACCACAGCGATGATGAAAATAAAAACCAACAAATACAGCAAAAATATAAATTACTTAATAAATATATCACTGGAATTAACTATGGTGTTCACTATATAAAATTGTTTAGTCATAACATCATTGGTTTTCTAATAAGTAAATGGAAATAGACTTTAAAAAATGATGGCAATGAAATATACAATGTTTACTACAGTAATGGTGGTGTGTTATAAAACGCACCACGACATTGGGGTGAAAAAATTCATAAGCAAGACATTTTAACAACAAATTTACAATTTTTTAACCTTATGATTATGATAAAAATATTTGAAAAATAGGAAAAATATAAAATTTCCTACCTTAACTGACATGTGTTGGATATGTAAATGTGGTATTTTACCCTGTCAGTTAAAGTAGAAAATTATTTTCTTCTATTTTTATTTTTATCATAAACAAGGTATTATTTTTTTCTAAAATTTTAATCTTCTGGAAACGAAAATGAATTCTCTCTCTCTCAGACTCACTCACTCACAAGTGAAGTTAATGTAAAGTGTCTAAAAGATGGAAAGTTTTGGGTCAAACAAGTATGGTACGACAGGGAAGCAAACTCAGGGGCTAGTCATAAGCGAGAAAATTTCTCTATTACGAGATTTTGTGCAGTGGGCGCACAAATGATTGAACGGATTGTCTGTTGAAATTTGACCACCTTTTTGATATACGCGATCTTCTCGAAGAATGTAAATCTCGCATAAACCGAGATCGACATATTGTATTATATATATATATATATTATCGTTCTTGAATTGTGTTTTTCATTTACAATACAAAATCTCAATAACATGTTATGCATTATGTACATTATGTAATAAACCATATTTATTTTATACGTTGTGTATAAAGTAAATTTATATTTTACTTAGATCTAAGGTGCGTGTTTAAACCCGGAAAAAAGTAGGAAAAAGTTATAACAGGCAGCTGTGACAAAATCCACTTACAAAAGTGAATGTCGGATTTTTTGGTGTTTTTTTTCTTCATTTTTTAGTATACTATCGATTAGTCGTGTGTCATCATGGTTGCAAACTTACTTTGGGTGCCTCTTTCGCTATTAAACCGCTGACAGGTTCGCCAGGGCCATCATTGAGGAAAAAGGGTTTGACGGGGGTGCTGGTAGGACCATTGAGAACAACCACTTTTAAGGTGGTGGCAATGGCGTCAGTCGATGAAGGTTGAGACGACGATGATGATGGAGAGGAGACCTCCATAACCTTTTCTGGTGTTGTTGACATCGAATCAGACGATGTCACTTGAGATGATGTGGCAACAACATCTCTCAGGGTGGTTGTCTCCTCTTCTTCTGCTCGTGAAGCTCCAACGAGCAAGAAACACACGAGAGCAATGACAGCAGTCTTCATTTGGACTATTATTATTAAAAAAAAAGACAAGAAAAATGGGAATAGTTAGTAAATTAAATTTGTAATGATATAAATTCAGTTGTCACAGTAAAATTGTTCATGAAAGCTGGTGATCTAATAAAAACTGTTTGTTGGTCTTTGGAGAAATACAAGGTGTTCACCATGAAACTTCAACATTTCCAGTTTAGCTGAATGACAGTGTTGGAGTCTCATGGTGAACACCCTGTAGTTTACTGTATTTTGAAATTGTAAGGTTTATATAGAAGTTTTTGTAGAAGTATTTCTGGATGTTGATGTGCTATCATCTGGAAATGTTGATATTTTCGACATAACAGTGTCGTATTAGAAAACATAAATTGTCGATGTTACACTATCTATGTATTGTCGTGATATTACAAATTGTATTTTGTGTCTAATATAGTGTTGCTTCCAGTTTAATTAGAATTCATGCAGTGTTCACATTATAGATGTTCCTCTAATAAATTTGCACGTAGTTGACAATATCCAATCCAATTGTATATTATGTATTACCATGACATATTATACTAAAATATACTTTATTATAATATGTCATGGAAAGAAAACATAAAAATAAAATTCACGAATACAAAAATACATGAAAAAATAAAACCCATGAAAAGTTATTAAATAAACTGATCTTTATAAATGTTGTAGGATTCCACAGTTGTCAACTACTGTTGACGTTGTAAATCGCATAAATCGAGATTTACTATAATCTCGAATACTGTACTGGAGTTTGTAACGGATAAAAATCAGCATGTAAAATCAGGATAAAAATCAGTAACTCCGAATTCGATTAATGATTTTGACTTGTAAGTCAAAAATCCGTAAAATTGCTAACCTATGGTTAGAAATTTACGGTCTCTGGGTTCACCCTGTATGTATACATATTTTTATTATTTTTTATTTAGATTAAAACGTCATACAATGACACTAGGAATATACAGGTACAACATTTAAATTGGACAATATTAGTTATTTCATTTTTTCAAGATAGTTGTCATTGTTAATCAAAACTGTTTAATATACAGGGTGTCCTAAAATTATCTTTACAAGTTTAATTCATTCAGTATTGTAACGACAATGTTTGGACACCCTGTATAGTGTTTAGGTATAACGGTGCAATGGTAAAACGTAACTTGTAATAACAGTTGACATTTCAAAAAATGCAAGAACGTTTATTATAAACTGGTAAAAAGCCCATCAATCGACAGGCATCCAACATCATCTGGTGACAACTTTGAAAAACCGTTTAGTTAAATTTGAATTTGAATTGAGTCAGTGAGCTATAGGGTACACTAGATAAACTTACGTTTAACAAATTGTTATATAGAACAATTTAAAAACTTATTATTATTATAGGCTATATACACAGATTTCTAGAAGTATATTTTATCTTTCAATTTTCGTGAGCATATTGCATAGGTTTATAGCAGATTTTGTATAAATTTTAACTTCCCCACCCTCAAATATCTTATGTTCATAACCTGATTTTGTATGTTCATGAAACTGTTGTTCAGAATATGGTATTCGATTCATTGCTAAACATTCCAGATATCCAGATGATACAACTTTTAGTTTGTGTGCCATTGATTGATATGTTACAAGCAATGTATATAATTCAGGCATTGTTTACAATGCCAAACCTGGTTAAGGCAATGTGTGAAATTAGCATTGGTATAGTTATGTTAAGAAATTTTTTTAAATTATGTTTAAATTTTTAAACTTAAACGTTTTTCTTAGAGAAAATGCTATCAACTAACCAACCTAGTTTAAACATTTCTATATAAGATGTTATATCATAAGTTGCTAAAATAGGCTTCAAGCATTGTGTACAATGTTTGAATTATATACGTCGTCTGTAACAGATATAAAAGTTTTGAAAATACAGTATTATAATTTTTTTAAATATTTTTTTGTTATATAGTGTTGTACATATATAAACAAAACCGGAATGTTGAACGAAACTAAGAGTGTAATTTGAAGGTGCTGTAGGGAGAAGTTTTGGAAGGTTTCTTTTGTAAGAAGCAGAAATTAAATTTTTCTCTCACGTTCAAATGAGTTGGTCATGAAGGAAAGTTACACAGAAACCTGTTATTAAAATGTAATGTAACAGTTGAAGGGCTTCATTGTCACGTGAGAAAGTAAGACAGGAAAGAAAAAAATGTTTTTCTAACGGATTTGTAATACTAACAGTTAAGCTTGCCAAAAAGATTATTCTCCGGGCTTGACGATAAAATTTGTCATTAAAGTGTTTTTCTTTCGTTAACTACGCAGTGGTGCTGATTTACCGTCAAGGATTAAACGCAACTTTGATCAAACGAAATACAGTACTGTAAATATAAAATGTTAGGCTTCCTACTTGAACGTGAGACTTAATTAGTATTCGTCGTTGGTTTTTATGAACAGACATGTCTAGAATCATTGTTTGTGTATTTTTATTTTTGTTTGTGTTTCCTTATCAAAATACCAGCCAACACCTTATGGCTTGTTTATCTTGTTGTTTTAGTGAGAAAATTGCTCTAGGACTGTTTCAACCTATTTTGTAAAATAAAAAATAATATCAGTATAGTTGTTGAAAAAAAGGAGGTTAACGTTTGACACTTTCTAAACTTTTAGAAAGGTTGTCATTTAACACTATTCGGTCTTGTTGCAGTTCATTAACCGCGTGTATATTATTAATGTTGTCAAAGAAGAAAAACAAACTGAATCGAGTATGTTACGCTTTGTTAATCATCTTTAGAATCGTGAAAATTGACGATTTATTTTAACTACAGGTATGTTGATCTCAATTTTATGTGTAACGTTATAATTGTCACGAACAACTAATCATGTGTTAAAAACATTATTACAAATCATCGAGGGTAGTAAAAATGTCACACAATGAATATCGATATTTGTATTTAGCTATAGTACAATGAAAATGTTTTCAGCGATATTTGCATTAATATGATTGGATATCTGGGTTAGATGCAAGTAATGAAATCCAATAGTTTTGAAAATTGTTCCTCACAAACAATATCCATACTTTCATTAGCAATAATCGCGTATTTTAGTGCTAGTGCCGTAATAGCTTTTGAAAATTGTCACACAAAGAATATCGATATTTGCATTAGCACAGTGGAAATGTACTTCGATATTTGCATTAACGTGATTGGTCATTGGTTATCAGCCCTGTTGTGTTGTTGTTAGATGCAAGTGATGAAAATCCATTAGCTTTGAAAATTGTCACATAAATATCGACATTTGCATTAGCAGCAATCCGATACTTACTGTACATTAAACATAATCGGATAAAGTGTAACTTTTGAAATTGCCACACAAATCTGTATTGTTACCTGTTAATGAGAAGCAATTGTAAGGTTACAAAGCTGTATTAATATTGTAGGTTTGCAAAATTATGTAGTGAGCTCTTGGAACGTTTCAAGCAAACTCTTCAAGAATTAAATTTAATTTCCAAAGAGAAAATTATAAAATAAATAAATCAGTATTTCTAGTATACGTTAGTTTGAACTCTAAACCCAGTTTCAATTTGATTTCAAAATATTTCAGCAGTTACATATGTTTTATTTTTACCGGCAAAGTGTAGAAACTAGACATTCTAGGGAATACTTCGCTGACGACCTGTCTGTAACTGTATATCTGTCCAGGTATACCTTGTATACAGGTTTACAAAAATATAATTGTTTATAAATTTGTATAGTAATACAGTGATTTATAACTTAATCACCAAAAGTATGAAAATAATAAATGCTAATTTGAAAAGTAAAACACATTTTTTACACTTTTCCTGGCGAGGTTAGGTGTTATACAAAAAGCTTAGATATTTCGTAGATGCGGACTTACATACTGTACATAACATCTATACTGTATTTAAATGTTTAGGATATGTAATAATTGTCTTATAAATTAGCTTATAACCATGATGTGTTGCATATAGATATTTTAAATAATAATCATGCTTTTCCATGTAGTTGACTAAAATGCAACAAAAATTGTTGTTGCGTTATAAGATAAAAAAAACTAAACGAACGAAAAAGAATTTAGTTTGCCTTCTTATTGATTAACTTACTCTGTGTGTTGGATTTGTGAATTCCAAGAGCTTTACGCGATTAGATGCTCAGACATAACACACAAACACATTAGTTTGTTAAAATTGTGTTTGCGATGTTGGATTAATGAGAATTTCCAAAATTGTTGCAAATACCAAAAAATGCTGGTTTTTTAACAACGATTTTTGTGAAAAGCGGTGTTACTGTTTCCCGTTAGCAGTACAGTATTAGTACTGTAGTGTGCGGAGCAAAATCGATGACCGAATGTGGATGGCAAAACTGTGCAAGCTTACCTGTGAAAGACGGAGAGGTTGATATACAAGTGTTGTGTGATGTACCTGGTAGGTTGGTATTCTGCGCAAATGAGGTCGACACTCACACACAAACAACACTTATACTAGTGGAAGCATGGTTGTCACGTGATAGATGATTTCGGTGAAAACGTCCTCGCTTGCTATTAGTGGCCGTTCTAGCTCTTGGCTGCACCTGAAGGAGAAGCTATGCGTGGGCGAAACAGGGGAGAGGGAAGAAACGAATTTTGGGTGACGCATGCAATGGGTATGGTGAGAGAAAGTCCAAACCAGTGGCAACAGAATAATACGAAATACAAGATGGTTTGAGGAGATAAGAAGAGTGATAGACATTTGTTATTGAACCCCTTCCTTTTTGTTTTGTTTTGTTTTGATCTAACCTCAACCTGTAATTGCATTATGTTCCACAGAATGTCGAAACAGTGGAAACAATTTGTTTGTCTAATTGAGTTGGTTGATGATTGGAAATGGAAGGAGAAATGATTGTTTTAGTTTTCTCGGCCTTGACCTGCAATTTTTAATTGTGAAGTTTGCAACAATGTTGTGACGCTTTTTGTTCGGAAAATTCGATTTATAGTTTGATTTGGCAACAATTGTAGATGAGGTTATGTTTGCTAAGAGTGGCTGCTGTTGCACTTAATTCATAAGAATGTGTCAACTAGCATTATAATTGAAGGGCCTGGTGTTGTAAAAGGGTGTTAAGTGACATTTTTACGGAAAACGCGTTTAAAGATCTAAACTTGCCTTGCTGTCTATGGGATACTTCAGACTTCTTGCACTAATAGTTTTGCGCACATTGTTGTTTTGCTCAAAATTATGCATCAAAAAGGTAGAATTGCATCTTAACACATTCGGAAATGCTTTTACGCTAGGCGATTTTTGACGAAAATGTTACTTAACATCATTTTACACCAGGCTCTTCAATTATACGTTATTATATATTTTTAAGCAACTCGTAAGATGAAATGGTTCATTTAGTAACTGTGATTTTAATTTTAAATTTTAATGGTCGAGTACATGCTGGAAATCCGTATTTTTGTTTATACATACTGTATACGACGTATACGGTAACTTCATTTAAACTTCAGAACATTCAAATAATAATGATAATAAAAACAGATAATTAATTTTGGGACGCTCTGTACAAGATGTTAATTTATCTTCGACAACTTCCGATTTTGTACTTTTTTCGCAAACGTCACATAAGTCAAAATTTGCAACTCGCTAATGGTTACTTTTCAATGAAAAATTGTATAACAGCGAAATGTTGTTGCATATAACTGATATCCTGGTTGATTTGAAATTTTATTGTGGCATATTACTATATCATGATCGCATATGAGAAACTCGCCTAAATCCAGAACTTTGTGAATTGTTTATTAAAATACAAAACTTTTGTTTATTTTATTTACAGTATATACTGCACATAAATGAATAGTGTGTATATCAAGACACACACAGTATATAAAAAGTACATTAGAAGTTAATTAGAAAACTAGGATTTTTATTGCAATAAAGTACATTGATACCATGTTGAACTGATAATGCATTGTGTTAATGCCTTTTATTATTAGATTAGTAATACCTTTCATTAATAATAATAATAGTAACAACAAAAACCAGATTCAATTATGTACCGGTAAGTCATTTAATATAACATAGATGAGTAGATAGGAAATTGTTACTCGACTAGATCAAATGGTATTCGGAATTCACTGTTTCTGGGGGTAATCTTGTTGAAGTTTTCTGTTTGGGAAAAAAGTTTTTCGCTTTATGTTTTTGGAATATTTGAGCGAAGAAAATTATGGTTAACAGCGGCTATGGTAGCAAGCAATTGATTTTTCAGTGGCGAAGAAATATAAGAAAATGTAAAAGATGGTGTCTCTGGAATGGGAAATGGATGTAGCAGTTGCGTCAGGAGGACTTGGTTGTATCGAAAATCGATGGCTTAAACAAAAGGAAAAGAGAGAGAGAGAGAGGTTCCTCTCTAGCTAAAGGGAAATTGAATGATGGTAGTAGTAGTAGTTGAGATGATGATGATGATAGAAAATAATGATAGAAAATCACTCGAAATGTTTTGTTTTTGTTCTAGGTTTGCATGATATTTTTTTCTTTCTATTTTTCATTCTAATATTTAAGAGAAGTTATTTAAAAAAATAGCACTGTTTTTATGGTAGTTCTGTAATGATGGATCGCACGAGCACTTTTGACTTACGAGCAGACTCGCGTTTAATAATTTAGCACCTGCTACAAACAGTGTAGTTTCGGGTCTAATCTTGGAATGGTAAAACGATTACGCTCTGAGGCCATTACTTTACACGAAATTTTATCGGATGTGAAATTAAAACAAAAATACTAAAAATGAATTATACTTGTAATGTGACAAAGATTTAGATGTGTTTTCCATTTCAGGTTTTTTTTTGGGGGGATTGTGTTTGTTTTTATTTAGAATACTGTATCAAACAGTGTCATTTATATGATGTACAAACAACACAAATGTATTTACAGTACTAACATGCAATGCAGGAATGCCCATAGCACACAGTGCTATATACACACAGTGCTGTACAACTGTATCTAAAAAAGCTGTATTTAAAAGATCTTTAATTTATGCGAAGGTTACGCGAAATTTTGCTTAGTCCTAGAAATCGCATTTATCGAAATGACTATCAAATGAGAAAATTTCATTATTTTCACTTGTGTGTTATCGTATAAAATCGCATAAAATGCGAAATTTTGACGAAACTTTGCTTAAATCGAAAATCCTATATGACGAAATTCTATTACTCTCACTTGTGCATCAGTTTAAAATTGCATAAAAGAAAAATTTTGACGAAACTTTGCCTAGATCGAAAATCGCATATATCGAAATTATTATCAAATGGAAAATATCATCGTTGTTATTTTGTGCACCACTTTATAAAATTAATAATCACGAAATTTTAGAGCATCTGAGTTGATTTGTCGCATATTAGTGAAATCATATATATATAATAAAACTCGCATAAATCGAGGAATTTCTCTATTTTTTTTTGTGATTTTTCTGGTTTATATCAACTCTAACATTTAAATAACACACGAGTTTCGTTCATGGAACTTTTCATTTCTGATTTATAGTTTCTTTAGAAATATATTTATTTTGTTCAACTGTTTTTTTTTCTGTATTACCCAGTATGTAATATATTCTATATCAAAATATATCATTTTAAAGGAAATATCACTGTCACGTTTTTTGGTTTCCATTTGAGTCTTTGTAGAGAATATAACTGATTTACAATGAGTTAGTGAAAAGGGGAAAAAAAATTGGTTCGTAGATTTTCGTGTCAAAATTCGGATACTTTTTGTTGCTTTGTTTTTTCTTTATACCTTTGCTGCTTCTACTTTATACTACCAATGTTTCTTTTTTATATCGATATATATTTTTTGGCTACACCGCAAAATTTCTAGTAGGGACGAAGAAATAAAAACTGGGTTTTCATCGTGTTTTTCACTTTTTCAGAGTTTTGAGTGCTTTTGGGGAATACAAAAATTGCAGTAGGTAAACCCCTCAGAACGCTTGCTGTTTATTTTTTTGTTCATATACAGTGTGTACAGTGTATATACATGTATATATAGAACTTTCATGACGTAAGAATGAGTTTTTCTTGCTTATCGATCTGGAGGAGACAATTCAATAAATGATGTGCTTTTTGACATTGAATGGAAATAACAAGCAGGATGCTCTAGAAAGTTGACTTTATTATTTATAAAGTTGAGAACAATCGATGTTTATTCCAAGCTATTTCAATGATTATAATAACGGCTTAATTGACCGCAATCTTAAGACTTAGATATTAGGGGGCAATGTCATCTACTGAAATAAATTGTTTCAAAAATGAAAACTATTACTTACTGGAGGAAAAAAAAATTCTGATAAATAATAAATTCTTCTTCAAAATTGGTATCTTCAGTTTAGAACTAGTGTTGCAAAAACATATAGAGTGATTTTTTTTTGTTAGGATACCCAAGCGTTTCTCAGTTTATTCAGGGTTTCCTGCGAGAGAATCATTTCTGGGCTTAATAAGTTTATTTAGCACTGAATTTTCGATTTATGCCGTTTCTATACATGCGATTTTGCCGTTATGCGACGACAGAAATTCTCCCAGATGCTCGTTATAGACGAGAAATTTCCCTATTATGCGATTTTGTGCAGTTATGAACGATCAAAGTGGTCAAGTTTAAAGTTCATGAAAATGTTTATATATGCGAAATTTAGAATTATGCGAAGTTTCAAGACAACTTCATTCTCTCATAAGTCCATACAAATACCACTACATGGTGGTTGTTGGAATTTTTATTGTTTTACTAGTGGGTAACTAGTGCTATAGCACGTGGATATATTGCTTTCTTTAGTTTACCCTAATGTTGTTACGGGTTTCTTCGGGTGATGTGTATTTTTAATTGTTGTCATGGTAACATTTTTTTCCACGAACAGATAAAGAGGATGATAGCAACTTGCGTTTTATATCTTGTCTTTAATTTCTTGTATACATGTATCTAATTGTTATAAAATGCAAAATCTGCCTCTGCCTCCTCCTCCTCCTCTTTCTCCTTCTCCTCCTCCACCAGATATGTTTCTATAGAAACAACCGAAACGAAACGAAATAAAATAAGCATAATAAAATGCCAGAGCCGTACATACCGCTATGACAACATGAGCGAAAACAATTGTTAGGTTCTTTGTTTTGAATTTTTTTGGTCCCTGAGGACTGTGAAAAATAAAATAAAAAATAAATGAACAATGAAACCTAATGCCTATGGTTTACAGGATTCATCATAACAACATGAGGATAAACCAACATGAGTATAAGAGGATTCAAATCAAAGAGCATCAGAATGTTTTTGAAATTAGCTAGTTCACAACAATGAACTGCGTGATTGAAAATAGCTCAAATAGTTGTGTACGTTTCTATTTCTGAACCAACATGAGTCAAAATAAGAACCAATGTTTCCAAGCAACATAAGTCTAAACACTGGGTTTACTTCTAGAAGCCACGTGGGTACCATAGCAACCACGGAGTCTCTTTTAGACTTGTCAGTATAAGTTGAACCTCACTAATCCAGAATTCACTTGTCCAGAAACAGCTTCGATGGTTCAGAACGATTGGAATCCAAATTATAAACAAAAGCGATCTTTTATTTACTTTAACGCTTGCTGTAAGATTACTAATTTTAAAATTAACAATTTTTACATTTACAGTGAATAAATCATCGTTTTTGATTCATACTTTTTAAATTATGAATCAAAATGGCGGTTTATTTTGCCATTTTTTTCTCCTAAGTTTTACTCGTAAAATCCGCCAATCCGGCCAATGTTTGGTTCCAAACTTTCCGAATTAGTGAGGTCCAACCTGTATTATTATTATTTGACGAGCCTTAAGCTACAATAGTAGTTTAATAACACATTTGTAGAAAGGCTTGTATAGAAACAATTGCCAGTTGGATGATCAATAGAAATCTAATTATTTTGGTTATTTTTAGGAAATTCGTGTTTGATTAATTTAGTTTGTTTACTGACGTCAAACATCAACTGAATTATAAATTCCGTTTTCTGCTAAACGGCGACATTTAATTTTTAGATGTGACCATAATGTTCATATTTAGGAAATTTTAGTATTTCGATTTATAGTGGCTGAAAATAGAACATGGAATAGGAATTTGATTTAGCTATCGGGTTGCTTTAGCGTAAAACCACTATGCAACATGAAACTTTATTTCACATATCGATTCGATGATGGTTTTACTTTTGTTGATTTCATCCAGAAAATGTGCGGAAATGGTTGAAATTTTATAGTTGTCTTTTTATTAGAAAACAAATATCGTCTTCGTTTTGGCCCTTAGCGTGTTGTAGAAACACAATACCAAACAGGAAATATCCGAAATATTCATGTTGGCGTTTTCTCCAAGGAC
This sequence comes from Cryptops parisi, assembly GCA_034695005.1. Classification (NCBI taxonomy): domain Eukaryota; kingdom Metazoa; phylum Arthropoda; class Chilopoda; order Scolopendromorpha; family Cryptopidae; genus Cryptops; species Cryptops parisi. The sequence continues at coordinate 43,925 of JAQIWH010000071.1, read as the reverse complement.
AGGGGGCCTAATTTTCATGTTGATTCTGATGAAGAAGAAAAAGTAATTTGATTATAGTGGTATTTCCAGAATTTTTGTGTCCATCCGGAAATTTCCTTGAAGACCTTTTTTTTTTTAATGCATATATAAATTTTTCTTGATTTCTTTTGCAGAGAGGGCAAAGACTTTTTGAATGTTGAAACTTTCTCAAGATTGTTTTGCATGATGTATAGACTTGTCCTCTGTTGGATAGTTAAACTGGTTCTTAGAAAAAAAAATGGATTATTCATCATCATCAGTGAGGAAAATATACGTTGCGAGGTGATGGATGTGAAAAAGCTTGACGTCACATGTGTCTGCCTTCGAAGTGATGCTTTCGAATGCAAACGTTGTGGTTAATTAAAAATGTAATTTAATTTTCTCTTTGACGTATAATTTTTGAGGTTTATGACGAGTAAACAGACTTAAGTGAAGTAATGGTTATTTTTAACGTGACTTTGTATTCTAATCCAGTCATCGTAAATTTCATTTGAGTTTCGAAATTTGTAGAAATGCGTGCTTACATAAAGCGTTTTTTGTCATTGGAGAATGACAGGAAGAATTAGTCACTAGGTTGTATACAATGTTGTTTTTTTCCAGTAGTTGGAATGAAACTTGTTTGCGTTAAGCTTAACTAGAATCGTATTTTCACACAATTAAAAAAATATAGGTGTGTGATTTGTTCAATGTCAGGATATACGATGATACATGTAAGTGTATGTTGGAAATAGACACCGGTGATGCACACAATATTCAGGATTAGTCATAATGTTATATACTTTATTTTTGTTATACACTGTATATAACTTGTAAAGTAAAGAGTAATCGGCGCCGGCTATTGTAACCATCGTAATGACAATATGCACTTGATAATAATATCCGAGTCTGACGAAATAAATGACGGCAGTAAAAGTTGTTTATCAGTGTGTATGAAAATACTTCTGTACCTTGTATTATTATTATGTACTATATTGCCAATTTAAATACTTGTTTATGTAAAGTACACGTCGACGTCGCTTAATGAGAATACTCAGTTGATAACATTAATCGACGACACAACAGTTTTAGTGTGTTGCTACGGGTTTATACAAGGTGTTCCTAAAAGGGTGTAGTAAAATGTAAACCACAGATGCTACGCATCAAACAAAAGCAAAAAGTCCGTGCAAACATAGGTCCGGAAATGCTTCCCTTTTGAGATGACACAGAGTGAAGTCCCGTGATTGCATATGCCTATTGTCTCACAATCGGTGTAGTTATGCAAATGAGTATACAGTTCAAAGTTCATATGGACTTTTAGCTTTGTTTTGATGCATATCATTTGTGATTAAATTTGGACGGTAGACCTTTTAGGAACACCTTGTATACGTAAGCTTTACATGAGAATACCGGTACAACCCTTGTTCACTTGTACCGGTACAAATACTGCGTGTTCTTGTTCAGTAGACGCCGCTTATTGTAATCACCTTACTGATAACAATAATTTGAACAACGTGAGCTGTTTCATTAATAACCGACAAAACAGATCTCATCTGTTCATTGTTTAGTTGTTTATTTGTTTAGCGTCGTATGTGAATAGGAGGTCCTCGATTTATGCGAGGGGTAATTCTGCGCCTATAATCCGTAATTCGAATGTCGCACATATTGAAATTCCCATTATTCGGTAGCAAAATTTCAGCGTTCAGTCACTTGTATAGCACTACACAAAACCGCACAATAGCGAATTCTCACCCATAACGAGCATCTGGAACGATTTGTTTGCTTGTTAGTGAAATCGCATACAAAAAACTTAAACAAAAGTGACTTTTTACACATCAAATTATAATCTGTTATCACCTCGTTCACGTAATAGCAAATCGCATACACACGACGAAACTGGCATAAATTTCGCATCTCACTACAAAAACATTCTTTCCAGAAATTAGAAATTAAAAATTACTTCCTGGAAAATTATTTACTGACGAAATTCGCATCAATCGAAAAATCCGCGTAAAACTATTCGATACAACGATTTGTTTCGCTACCTTTGGTGAGCATTAGATGTATTGACACTTCAGTCTGGTATTAATTTTATTAGAGCTTGCGTTTGTACAGCAACGTTGCGTAACAGCTGCTTAGACGAGGGTGTAGAAATGTGGAAAAACATGAGGGATTGCATTAGTTTGTTATTCATGGAATAATATCGATGTATCAACGTGCCAATGAATGAAAACATTGGCTCGAAGGTAAAGAAGGCCACCGCACCTGCCTCAGAGTGGTACCAGAGCCTCCTTCAAGGCAGAATAACCCTTTAGGCATTTGGAAACGAAATTTCAAATGTGTTTCTTTTTAATTATTTTTTCTTCATACCTTTCAACCAATGGCTCCTTCGTTCACGTAACAACCCAAATCGAAAAGTTGAAAAGATCATGACCAAACAGAAAGTCTTATACTTTGATGGGAATGAAGTGCAACTGTTTTCCTTGAAAATCGAGAATACTGTATACGTATATAGAAAGACTTTTTTCTTCTTCTATATATCAAAGTTTTAATATTTTTATTTTTTTTATTTTATTGAATATTATTTTTATATATGTATATAAAGTTATTTCACTATTTTCGTTTCCGGTGATTTTGGATAGTTTTTCTTGTTTGAGGTTAAGAGGTGCAACTTACGAAATTACAAAAAAAGTACATACTGTGTTCTCGTAAATTTGTTTTTATTACTGTTTTTACCAGGAATTGTTTATGTTTTTTAACTTTCACCGAAAATTTTTTCTTTTTTTTTATATATTTTGATTTTAATCATCTTTTTCTAGGTTAAAAGTTTGATTGTATGACGTTTATTTTGTAAGTGATGATTGATATCATGTGTTGTTTTCCACGTGTGAAACTCTTATGCGAGGAACATATACAATTGAAAACGTGTCTTATTTTTTATTTAGATATGCAAGCAATTTTCGGTTTTATGCGAATTTTCGAATTTTTCAATAAGTAATAAAATTTACTACAAAAATTTAATCCTAAAAGGATTAAATGAATTTTTTTGGATTGCATCTGAAACGGTGCTTCTCGTCCTTATGATAATTTGTCTCTCAAGTGATTTCGTAAATATAGTCATGACCGAATAAATCGAGGGATCGTTAAAATTTTTATGGATTGATTATTCATCACATTCTTCTTCTTCTTCTTCTTCTCAGCCTTAACCTTCCAAACAACAACAACAGCTATAATATATATAAAAAAATGAAACAGGTGGTGATTATCTTAAATCTAGTCTTTGGGAAAAACCGAATCAATAAAATCGCATTTAGTCCAGATTATCTCATGTTCTGTTTAAAAATTATTCAATATTATGTACGATAGTGTCAAAAAGTTCCCGGAAAGAAGTAACTTTTTTTTTAATTAGAATTTTCCTGGAACTTTTTGAACACCCTCTCTAAGTTGTCTCAAGAAATGTTAGATTACTGGTTAATTGATTTTGTGGATGTATATGTTTGAAAAACAATATAACTGTTTTTGCTGTATTTCAATCGTAAGCTTTTTGATCACCCACTTAAATTTTGTCTTAAGATACAGTATGTTAGGTTACTAACTTACAAAACAGATTCATCCGAAGAACCACTTAATGAAAAAAACATCACTAAAAAACAATGGGTTTTTATAATTACTTGTTTGATTTTTAATGATGAAAATGAGGGTGTGACACAATAACTTTATTGTACAGTTTTATTGTTGTTTTTAAGAAAAAAAAGTTTTTAATGTTAAATTGATTGAACGTTGATAACACTAGTGTGTCAGTTTGCCTGACAGATCAACATTAACCTTTATATCCTTAACGGTGACCAGACATGAGACTTTTCGTGACATCAAGGACAAGGACTCGATCTTTACCTTGAATATGTATAAGGTTGTAGTAACTAGATACTTTGAGTTTGAAAAAATTCAGAGGTTAATTAGTCGTTTAATTTTTCATAGGGTTCGATTTTCAAGAACGATGCATTACATGTAAAGTGATTATAGTTTTGTTTGGTAAAAAATTAAGTCAATTTTTAAATCTTAAAATATACATTGTACGCGTAAAAATATATAATATAAAAAAAAAAATCAAGTAATGTGAAAAATGATAATTTTTTAACGCGAAAATTCGTTTTACACGAATCTCTCAGAATAAACTTTGCATAATTCGAGCGTGTACGTGTTTTGTAGATATTATATATTTCACTTATAAGTGAAATTTATTTACAGTGAATTTTTATTTTTACAGTTGAAAGACAAAGTTGTACCGTATTCTTTGATTGCGTAAGATTTAGGGAAGACAAACAAAACAATTAGATGCCAATTTAAACCACAAGGTTGAGAATCTTCGTTGTTCCGAAAATTGCATCGGATGATCATTTTTTATAGGAAAATAATTGGGGATAAAACTACACAAAGCGTTTCGAAGGGGAGATAAACCCAGTTTTATACAAAATAATTTAAGGATATATAAATACTGTATATTTAATATTTTAAAAAAAGTCAGAAAATTTTTCAAAAATTAGAGAATAGGGTACTTGTGGGTTTGCGTAGTAAACACGCTTATGGCGCTAGTGGTTGTAGTTTTTAACTAATCTAAACTGACTGTCTATGGTGTTTATGGGTATGTTTACCAGTTTAGGTTAGTTAAAAAAATTAAGTATTTTTTTTAACTAACCTAAACTAGTATCTATACCCATAGATAGTGTAGGTCATTTAAAAACAACTACTAGCGTCACATTTTCGGAGACAGTAACTAGCTCCGAAAATGGTATCATTCAAGGGTCAGTCTTGGCATCTATCCTGTTCTTTTTAGTGTCTAATTCTATCCATGATTTACATCTGTCTGCTAACATCTTTAACTACGTAGACGACTGTTTACCATGCAAACACACAAGTACTGGTATCGAAACAAATTAAGAAAGTATCAAAATTGTAGTAATAAAACATTTTTATTTACAACCATACTATTTTGGAAAACAAAAAGTTTCTAACAGTACAGGGTGTCCACCATGAAACTTTCAAACTTATCATTAGTTAAACAAGAAATGGGAGTTTCATGGTGGACACCCTATGTATACATTGAAAATTGATTTTTTTTTTAAAGTAATTTATAAATTCCCTGATTTTTGTTTAAATCCCCCAAAAGTTAGAATACTAGAGCTGAAAATAAATTTAGTTATTATAAAAGAAATGATAATTGATTTTGATATTGCGCAATTAAAAAGTTTTGCTACTAGTATGAAATATTTCATCCAACATATAAATAAATCTTCATAGAAGTAAAAAAAGGAATGTACACAGTAATAGGAAAAGTAAAAGTTTGACATATAAAAAATATCTTATTATTGTATACACGAAGATGATATCGTATTTATATACACTTGAATCTCTTTAATCCAGCAATAATAACAGATGTAATAGAAATTTCTGAACTACTTACTGTATGTTCACATACAAGTTATACGATAAATCACATTGTTTGTAAAACCATTTTCGGATTAGAAATTTTATCGGATATAGATATTTTCATAAGTCAAAATATACAGTATACTGTAGTAGCTGAAATTGGAGTTTTCAATTAAGAAGGTTCAAGTGTACTGATGGAACAAAGTTTGTTCCAAAAAGTTTGGTGCTTTTAAACACTTTTATTTTATTTCCATGAGAATTGTTCATCGGGGCATGTTTTTTCTAATTATTTTTGACGCATATTTTTTATTAATATTTTTTAAACACATCAATCATTGTATATGGCATTTATGGCACACGTTATTTAATCTTTATAATTTCAACCTGTGAAGGTTACCTAAAAAATAAATCCTGTCTAGAGCCAAGCTCACGTGCGCAGTTTTCAAGTAAAGACTGAGTTATTAAGATGGTGTATTGTAAGTAACACTTCGCATAACTATGGTTTTTTCGTTTTGTGAATTAGGAATTTGCTGTTTTTTTCCCGCTCTAAAATTGTGGATTCCGGAAAATTTTAGCCTGTAGTCGTTTAAATTGGAAAGTCTCTCGTTGTCATTTCTTGTATCCTGGATCTCTCCATTTACTCAAGTCTATCCTAGGCATGATGCCAGTCTTGCAAGTGATTCTTGGATTTCTACAAACAAAAAGAAACAGTTTTTAGAGTAGCTTTATCAATGTGGTTATTTCATGGAACTGTACCGAAAACTTAAGGAGTACTTTGAGGAATCTGTTAAATTTCAATTAATAGTTAATTCCTATCATACTAGGAACGCATGTAATAAGTTATTTGTTATATTAGACCTAGTCACATGCAACAAGGACTTAACTAGCACTTTAGTGGAGGAACATTTCAACCCACTTCAATTCACTGAGAATATACAGGATGTTTCACTCGCCATCGTTCCCCTTACAACATTTAAAGTAATAGACGTGATTCAGTGAAATTTGACACGGAAATACCTTGGTGTATGAAAAGCATGATAATCTCGCAGCAAGTATTGAAAGTGATTGTCATTAGCAACAAGACATGCCTGCACCCGCTTCTCCATGCTACGGAAGGTATTCAGTGAATACTATTCACCACACCAACACATTGGGAGTCACAGCCTCAATTTCCCGCCGAATGTTTTCTTGCAATTCCATTAGAGTTTGTGCCTTGTTGTGATACACTTTTCCTTCTAGCATGTCTTGTACGAAGAAATCGATGGTGAAAGATCAGGAGACCTTGCTGGCTAATATTGCGGCACCACGATAAAGCTTGTCTTCATGCTAATGCCGATTACTTTTAACACCTTGTGATATCATCATGTTTTTCATACACCAAGGTAATTCCGTGTTAAATTTCACTGAATTATGTTTATTAGTTTAAGCGTTATAAGGGAAACTCGGGGGACGACAGCGAGTGAAATAGCCTGTGTTATTATTATTATTATTATTATTATTTGTGTTGCTAGTATATTCTAGAAACGTGTTGTTACACTTTTGAATACAGTCGTATATTCATATATATAAAACTTACATTCGATGGTCTGGAAGAACCATGGCGTAAATTTGTAAAGTTTCGATGTCATCGCTATTTTCGCACAGTAATCGTGAAAGTTTGCTTTTGCGGACTTCTTGAAGTTGTTCTGAAATAATGAATATAAGGATTTAAGTAAGACCTGTTTACACCAGCTGATACTGTGATTCTGTCTGGATTACTGTATATAGATTTTTTTTCATGTGTCTCTTTGTTGTCTGGTCATTTGTGCGCGAATATGGAGGCTTTTTTTTTACTAGTATCATTGATAAATTGATGTCCAGATAAAGTATATAACCTGGTGTAAAGGATGATGGCCAACCGGGATTTTCATGCCAGAATCTATCACCCATGCGAATACTTCTGAACTGAAGCGCAATGATACAAGCAAAAGTTGGACCTATCATAGAATTTGGCATAGGTCGTTCGGCTACTCCAGCTGTCCATAAATCGATATCATCTGGATGTCTATAAAATACGATCGAACATATATATAAATATTGTCCACTCACTGCATTATAATATTCAATTAGTAGTAGAAAAACAAAAACAAAGGAGTAAAGTTTTTAAGTAGTGTTTGCTCACTTATAGACTTCGGAATATCGTTTCACGGTTTGATTGGGCATGATGGATAGCATGTCGTCGAACGAGCCCATCCGGGACATGCCACAGTATTCACGATAAGCATTGTAACCTGGGACACCGTGTTCTCTGGCACGTGCCAAATTGAGCGATGCCAGATCCATGCCAAATTTCTCACCGGGTCGTTCGAACAAGTGGTTCGTTACCTGTCAGCACACAACGACGTTGAAATCGAATTACATAGGTATGGACGTTGAATGACTAGAAAACGATCCCCTCTTTCTCTACGGATTTAAACTGACCTCTTGGGTGACGGCTGAATCCATGGCCTGAGCCACCTCGTTTGCAAATCCCATGATGTATTGGTCGATCCATCCTCCTTTGTAAATATCGAAAGGTTGACGAAGCACTGAGCTCAGTTTCTGCGAACCTATATTTATGTTTGAAGTTTGGTTTCGTTACTTTTCATTTTGCAGATAACTTAAATGAGTATTAATGTACAGATAGTCCTCGATTTTAAATTAGAGTTAACGTTCTGCGAAAAATTACATTTATCGAAATTCTCATGTTGTCACTTGTGGACCATCTTAATCGCATGATAACTAAAACATTTTGCGTATAACGAGCATATGAGATGTTTTTTACATCGTATATTAGCGAAATATTGCATACGGAATTCTGATCAGGAGACAGGTGCACGAGCGTTCAATTGCTCGTACACCATCACGTTTGGCATGAGCGAAACCTTGTCTATAACGCGTACTTGATACAATTTTTAGCGTTGCAGTTTGGGGTCTGACACCAGGTTTTCTCGGGGTTCTTCAGTTTCCTCCTGCATCATACAATACCACCCTATTCCATCTTCTTCATCCTCCTCACCTCATCATCATTTCTGTATTTCCTGATTTCAATAAAGTCTGAGGGTCAAACGACAAGGCCTTAAGGTCAGTCCTCTTTAAACTCAAAGTACCTATCGTCGTATATTAGCGAAATCGCATATAAAGACTTCAAGAAATAAAGAAACAAGAATTTTTTGGCAATTTCTCAGCGTGAGGGTCAACATTTTACTTCACAGGGGCGTACACGTTATGAAAAACGAAAAGAGCAGTTGCAAGTGTGTTTAGTCTCTTGTACATTACTATACAAAATCGCGTAATTGCGAAACGTTTTTCTGATCTAGGAGGATTTTTCTATATTTCGATTTGCAATTTCATAACAGCGAAATATACGAAACTCGCATAAATCGAGGATTCTTGCATATGTTTTGCTAATTTCTCACCTACAAATTTGTGATACTTGTTCCATCGTTCGAGATTGGATGGCAAGAGACTATGCCCAAACCTGAAAGCAGCTGTTAAAAAGGCTGAAGTGACTCCTGGATTCACAGTCGGATCGTAGCCGTTGTAATAACCCTGGTATATAAAAACAAAAATTTATAAATATATTTTTGAATTTGTGACAATTTTAACCTTGTCGAACAAAATGTAAATAATCATTAACATGCGCAAGAAGCAAAATGTTAACATCGAAGGCTATAAGACTTAAATTATGCAACAGTAACCTTCACAAGTTTCTGACCTCTTGCAAAAGCAGCAAGTCATATTTTTGAAGGATGTCCTTTCCCAGAAGCAATGGCAAGAATTCATTGTACGTGATGTACTGGATCATGGCGATCATGATGTGACGAGTTTCGTGATACAGGGTTTCGTCGTCCCAATGGCTATTGATGAATGCCAGTTCTTCCGCAATCCGGTTATGCTCGCGGACAAATATTGTGTGCAAAACAGTTAACATGATCTGTTCGTTGACACGAATGTCACCTATTGGAAAAAAAAACAAAAACAAGATGGTGTTGTAATTGCATGTCAATACACCGATGTTTAGTTGTCTTTAGTTTACAACTTTCGATAATTGATAGAGATCTCGATAATTCGCTCTTTGAAACAGAAGGTTATGTCAATTGAGAAATGATCAGACATTTTATTTTTTATTTTATGTTTATGATAAGCATTAAAATTTTATTTTATTTTATTTATTTTATTTTTGTTTTAAAATTTATCAGTCCAACGTTACACCGTAACATCAGTTTAGTGGAATAACATCAGTTTAGTGGAATAACATCAGTTATGCTATGGTATATGGAGTTTTTTTGATAGTTAAGAGTATAGGGGGTATCGATATATGCAAGGATTATGTTTGTTTTTTTAATATTTTAATCTCGCATATATATATAAAAAATTGCATTCATATATCAAAATCCCTGTTAACAAAACTTGAGCTTTTAAGTCCCTTGTACACCACCGCACAAAATCGGACAATAACGAAATTTCCTTGCATAGACCTATAACGAGCTTCTAAGAGGATTTCTCTTTTCTCAAATTAGGATTTTGAAACTTGTTTATAAGGGACACGCATAAATTAAGGACTTTATGCACTGTATTCGCTCGATAATCGGCAGCAATTGTTACCAACCGTTCTACCAATTAGTGAATTCGGCAAACAAATAAAGACTTTAATGAAAGAACAACATAAATTCATGTAATATTAAAAAAGTGTATAGGGTGTAGGTAATACATGTAAGAAAATAGGCGTGGTTATGTAATTGAATTACAAATATTTTATATAATATAAAATAGCCCAACTTACTTATTTAATATTTATGAATTATGTAATTTATTTCGTGTCGTCGAAGAAAATCAATTGCCTCATAATATAACAAATCTTTTTTCAGCTACACACATTTCATCCACTTTTGTATATACATAGTAGGCTACCCACAATTGTTATTTAATGGTAACGTAAAACAGATATATCGCCATTATCAGCGCCGGATAATTGGCGCGCGCCAATCATCGAACGGAAAATTAGCGAAAGTCTGTTGTACAGTGTTACCATAGACTAAGAAGATAAGTAGATGTATCGTTTTAGTATTTGGTAGTTTAAGAAAATTCAGAAATATACTTTATATTATGTGGCATCACATTTATTAAATCAGACAGAGATTTATCTTTGTACTTTTGTAGCACAGTTTATGACTTTTTTTTTCACTTATGTTGTTTTGTAATAAGCGGCGAAAAATAAACAGTTAAAAAATTACTATTTGGTTATTCAGTAACTATTCAGGAACTGAAACTATCTGGTATTTGAGTACTGAACACTTACGGTTCATCATTTTTTGTTATAAGATGCGGTCAATATTTCATACGAGATAAATCGAGTGTAATTTACTGTATCAAGAGTCGATACAGTAATTGTGTTATATACAGTAAGTAACCCAGTAATCTGAAAATGTTTACCTGCTTCAAAACAGTAAATATTTTTATTTGGTCGATTGCATTGTTCATCGGGATTGTTCATTTTCAACGGTAATAGATCTTTCAAACCATACTCTCTGAATGCTGGTAGGGTTCGCATTTTACCTGGTAAAAAAATATACCAACGTTATGATTTATGGTTTAATGAGAAACTAGTGTAGACTTAAGCAACTTTCGAGAAATCTGAACTAAATACGTGGAGACATGTCTCTTATAAACGTTAGAGCAATATATTAAACATTTCAATGAAACCATAAACTTGGAAACGGGAAAAAAAAAACCAACAGTATTCGTGATCAACAGTTTGCTTTGCACGATTCCAAAGGATTACATATCTTGTTTACCTAACGTTTCTTGAATGCTAACGGCCTTATTTAACTGGTTAAATAATTTGATTTGTGTTTTTTTCTTCTTTTTATTTTACCTCCTTGCAAGGTCCTTAGCGATCTAGCAAATCCGTCTGATGAGCCATAGATGAAATTAGCATCTATGATACTAGTCAGTGTGTTCATTTGCGATCTTGGCCCTAGAAATGCAAATCATTGTTAGAGTAAATGTTTAACTAAAAAGACATTCAAGTGGTGATGTCATACACTAACCCAAGGTACAGCCATTTCGTTGTCCTGCAGCTGATCGTACAAACTCGATACATCGTTGGTTATGCGCCGCATAAAACGAATCGCCAATTGGAATTTCGATTGGCATGCAGTTTGGATGTCTATGTAGCGTTGATACATTGCAACAGATGGGTTCGTCAACACCATCCACTGTAAAAGATAAATAAAATCGAAATGGTGTGAATAACACGTAATTGACAATTTTTGGGGTTGTTGGTTGATGTCGGTCTTACGTGTAGTCATCACTGCTAAGGCTAAATCGTGGTCTACAATCTGACCCCATGCTACCATCCACACTGTACATGCGTGGTCATGAGCACCGCTGTCTCTGTGCATATGAGCACTGATGAAACGAGGTGAAGGCAATTCGTGACCGGTGACACTTTTTCGTGGGACATCGATACCTAGGAAAGTGTGTTGGAAAAAACAGTTTTAGTTTATTGATGTACAGGGTGTTCTTAATATGTCTAGTAAAATTGTAACCGCAGATGTTACGCATCAAAACAAAGAAAAAAATTCATGTAACACGGGTGAAGTCACATACTTTCATAGGCCGATAGATCTCATAATCACTACAGATAAGTAAATGAGTATGCATTTCTGGACCCCTGTTTATATGGACTTTTGCTTTGTTTTAATGCGCAGCATCTGTTGTTAAAATTTGGCTAGACTTTTTAGGAACACCCTGTATAGGGTTCTTAGAACTAGTTATCGTTTGACGCAACGAATTCGAAAAATTTGGATTAAAACAACATTATTATACCATAAGCCACGGTAAAGACTGAAAAATTTAGCTTCGAAATAACACCCAAGACTATACTCTTTGTTTAACGTGATACATTCGAGGGTGTTTCATTAAAAATTTCACGGGAAAAAATAATTATTTATTGATTTTAATTTTCCGGGAACTTTTTGACTTCTCGTATATTTTCAAAAGTGAAAAGTCTAGAATTATTAAATAGAAACAAAAAATGCTTGATTCGTGTATTTACAAAAACAGGTGGGAATGAACATTTGATGTAAATGTACAGTGTGTCAATGGAAACAATTGATAAAAAACTACATTAAAATATAGCAGTTTCATATAATAAGTCAGTATTAATTATGCAATAGATCAAATACATTGAATGTAAAATTGTGTTGTACAAATTTGGCACGAAAGTTGCGTTAGGCGGGTAAAGTGATTCACCTCAGTACTAAAAGTATTAAACAATGATTTTCAGTATGTAAAATTCAAACATTCCAATATTACACTTGTGACATATTTTTACAAATACCGTGCTGTATACTAGATAAGGTGTATAGCCATGGCATATTACAATAAAGTATCATACTTTTGTATAATGTCATCATGGTCTAGCATTTAGTGTTTAGTACAATGACACTTTTTGTTTAGTACAGTGTCCGTTTTTTCTCATCCATGAAGCTAAAAATTGTATAAACTATGCAATGCCAAGATTGGCAAAACGAAACTATAATGTTTCGTTTTGTCGCTATTAAATTTGAATCATTTGTCTCTTGGGGGCACCACTAGAAACTATGAGCGATAAATAGCTGCAACTTGTGACCAATCCAAGATCTTGAATCGCTTTTTAAAAAACATAAGCACGATGGCAAGAAACATGTTTTGATAACCAAAAGAAGCCAATTTTATTACACCACCCATGCATATTAAGTTTCATCGAGCCAATAAGTCATTGTATTGGTAGTCAATTTGGATACAGTATATAAAAAAAAAGTTACCATCAGGATACACGGGAGGCATCAACCTCACCAATGATGTTAACGCAGCTCCCCACTGTGGTTTATCAAGATTGTTGCAAAGACCTGTGTAGGTACGGTACCGTTCAGCCCTACAGTGAAATGGCTGGAGAAAGTTTGGACATACTGTAGATATCAAGGTTTTGCTTGTGTCGATGAGAGGTAGTCCATGCATTATAACATCTCTCGAAAGTCCGTGCCTGTGGGATAAAATGTTATAACGTTAATCTTTTTGTATAGTAAACTTTCGCAAGTTACAGTCTGGGAAAGTACCGCGGTTAGGATGACAAGAATTCAGTAAGGGGTTTGGCAATTTTAGTGGTATTATGTAGCTTATACGTGTATCAAAGAGTTAAAAGGAAATGGATCGAAAGGTAAGGTATTTTGTTATTTATTTTTCATTTTTACCTTTTGGAAAGTAACCTTGTCATCTCGACAATTATTTGTCCCGTTGGATTAATAAGGAACCCCGTCCATTGCTTTCCTCTGGGAAACTCGACATCTAAATCAAAACAGTGTTTGAATTAATACAAGTGGTTGAGTTTAACAGGTTTGTTTGAATTTAATGTTTATTTATCTGAAAAATTTAGATTTCGGACATACGAGGTATACATGACGTGGGGAGTTTTTGGAAACTTTAAAAAGTGTCCCTAAGATAAAGTATTTGTCTATTTTATTTTTCCGAACATATTTTTACTCCCCATGTTGTGATGAAACTTGTTGAGAATTGATTTTTAGTGTTTTTTAACTCGACTTTTTTTGTGAATTTAACGTATATTGCCATTTACAATCGTTTATGAAAATATACTGTATAGTTTACTGTTTCAAAAAACGCATAAAACGAGACCCGCGTAAGTTCTTCACATGAATCCAAAACTGGATAAGTCCAATGTAAAAATATTGTATTTATAAATAAATAAATAAATAAATAAATTAAAAATTGCAATTTGTCATAATTTGTCATAATTGTGGTTCTTAAAACTTCTTGTCACTGGTAATACTTGTTGTAGCAAGTTGAGCAATTCTGAAATATTACTGGCGTCAGCTTCTTCCCAACCAATAAAACTGGTTGGCAACTGGCTGATGTCACAGTTCTCAAATTGCTCTAATTGCCACATCAAAAATTGCGTATCAGGGGCCTTGACAAACAGGTAACAAACAAAGAACAGTTGTATGAAAATAATAATTTCAACCCAAATGCATTCTTTTATTTATTGTAATCCATAAAACTGAGTCATTATTATTATTAGCATAGTGAAGTAATAGTGAAGTAAATTATAAATAAAATACAAATTAAATACAGTTTTGAATATTTTTATCGACTGTATCAAATTAACATCGGTGTCACATTGTTATACATTTTACTATTGGCTAGAACCCACTCCAGTACATAATGCATATAAAATACAGAGTATCTTGAATTATACAACATGTAAGTTATCGAAGTCATCAAGAATTTCTGCTTTAGATACATTACGATTACGATTATTTTAAATTTGTAACATTGATTTCAAACTACAGATAAAATTTACATAGAATTAAATTATTTTGCTTATTGAGCAACATTGGGTTCAAAATTTTATTCCGAGAGTGATTATTAATTGCTTTAACGGTAGTTTCCGCTATTTTGATGATGGTAATCTTCCACTTCACTTGCAACAGACAACACAACAGCAATTGTTGCTGTGTTGGGTGACATTTCTATAGCAGGCATCACTACAGAAATTATTTCCATTTTGACTCTAGCAGCAATGCTGTTTACCGTTGCCACAGCTGACTGAACAACATTGAGCCTTATTCTTATTTCCACCATTGCAACAAACTATCACGCAGCAGCAACAGTTGCCATGGTTACCACCATGTTGATGGTGCGAAAAATTACTCTTTTTCACACGACAGCATTTGGAGCTTTTTTCTTCACCAGAACAGCATTTGCTTCTGGACTTACAACCATCTTCAGAACAACATTTGCCTTTGGCTTTGCAATCATCACCAGAACAGCATTTGCCTCTGGGATTGCTACCATCTTCAGAACAGCATTTACCTTTGGTTTTGCATCCATCTTTAGAACAACATTTGCCTCCTTTCTTGCAACAATCTTCAGAACAACATTTACTTTGGGTGTTACAACAATCGGCTTTTCCGTCACCATTTGTACAGCATACGACAATGCAACAGCAATTTGCATCTTGATTATGCTTAGTGCGACAACGATGTTGGTGGCTATTGCAACAATCGCAACATTCCTTTGAGCAACTACAACGTTGAGCTTTGCCCTTGTTTTCATTTGCATTATTGCAGCAAACGACAGTGATGCAACAGCAGCAGTTGCCACCATTATGCTTCTTC
Organism: Cryptops parisi; assembly: GCA_034695005.1. Taxonomy (NCBI): domain Eukaryota; kingdom Metazoa; phylum Arthropoda; class Chilopoda; order Scolopendromorpha; family Cryptopidae; genus Cryptops; species Cryptops parisi. Next base: position 28,305 of record JAQIWH010000071.1, on the reverse strand, counting down.
GCCTTCTTCTTCTTCTTATCGTGTTTGCTTTTTGAGCGTCCTTCTTCGTCATCGTCAGAACAGCATTTGTCACTGCTGCTTTCGTCTTGAGTATCTTTATCTCGGTGACTGTCACATTTGTCTTCAGTTTTCATACACTTTTCCTCTTTGTCGGGTTGTTCGGTTTTGGCTTTCGAGCACTTGCATTTATTGCAGCAAGAGCAGCAGTCGCAACCATCTTTATTTTCGATGCAAGCTTCACGGATTGTGCAGCAGACATCATTCTTATCGCAGCTAGAACAGCATTCGCAGCATTTGCACTCATTGGTGTCACATTCGCATTGGCATTTGCCACTTGCTGATTCTGAAATGGGAAGAATCTTTGTAAACGATATTTGTAGAAATATTTTTAACTTTTATATGCATTGTTGTGCAAGAAATATTTATTCTACAACATCATAATGAACAAGTGTAGATCGCGGTAATTTCCAATTTGTTCGGTATGTTAACTATTGGATAGTTTAAAAATCTAAAATTTAGAAGGGAAAATATGTAAATTCGAACTTACCAGAAGCTTTTTCGGATTGCATTGTAAAAGTTGACTTGTTGTTCTATGAGAGGACTAGATTGGTTGTCACAATTCTCTGAAAAACTTTCAACTAACCCATGCCTTATATTGGCGCTAATTAGGTTCGTGCGCAGAACTATATTAAAGTATCGTGTGCAAAAGATTGGTACCTTGTGGAAAATATATTGGTATCGTTTGCCAAAAAACGGTGCTTTGTGGTAGTTCAAGTTTAATGCACTAATCACAATCGAGCTTAGCATAATGTTATCAGTTATATCAAAAAACATGAAACTGTTTTTCAGTAATTATCAGGAAACAGTAGTTTCCAGATAATGATTGTTCTGGAAATTACTAAACATGTGATATATTTGGTGTGATATAAATGATATTTTTGGTTCTTGTCGTACAGTTTTGTCACAATGAGCATTGAGCACTGTTACTGTTGCGAACCAAGGAGACAGAACTTTATGACTCAGTTCAGATCCTAGTTAAAAACTGTTATTGATGTTTGATTTATGACCAACTGAAGTGCACACTGCAGTAACCTACACTGTTACTTGAGTTTGCAAGTCATTTTTGTTTCTAGTTCTTAATATTTTTTTGGGACATGAATCGTTAAAACTATGTATGATACAGAAAGTAGCTGGCAATCTACTCTATAAAAGACCAACGTGTTCTTCCTCCTCCACCAACGTTATGAAAGCGCCATCGTGTCGTGTGTAAAAGTGCCGAAACTTAACCGAAGTCGATACCGGTACTCTAATTGTAACTAATATTGCGAAGCAATAAGATTTAAAACAATAAATAATTGCAAAGTTAAAACAATGAATTGCGTAATGAAAATCAAAAAAAACTTACCCGTCATTTTTGACGGGTTATTCACTTGTTATTTACTTGACGGTTTAATAAATGAAATCACCAGCTATTATTTAAATTGAACACACAGCATTCAATAATACACACAAAACAGAAGTGTATTTTAGTGCGATAGTGTAGTTTATGTTACGTGACTTAGCACTAATTAGTATTGTAGATGTTTCCGCAATTTATCAGTCATGATAAATTGTCATGTTCAAGAGAAACATTGTCTTATTTTATCTGTTTTATTTTTCAGTTTTAATCTATATATCAAAGTTGGTAAGATATACTTTGATAAGATATACTTTAAAAATGAATGTAGACCTACATGTAATTGAAATATGCAAACAAAAAAAAAAGAAGTAGTAACTTACCGATTTTACTACGGACTTTCATAAATACTTCATCAATTTCCTGATATGTAATGCATTGGTCAACTCCATAAACACTGAAAGTAACATTTTATTCCATGAAACAAACATTGCTAAAAAATTAAAAAGAAATGTAAAATTTTGTCGTAAGAAAATATATTGCAGTTTTTTTTTAACATAAAACTAGCTACACAAAAGCAGTGGCTTAATTTCTGTGTAACATTTTCTAACAACTTATTACAAAGATATCTCATTCAACATACGTTGTAGAACATTTCTCAAACGAATCATATTAATTTAGTTTGTATCGAATAAGTAATGTTGTAATTCTTAACTCTATTCATGTGTGATGTGATGACGATGAGTTTGAATTGCACCTATCGTACCTGACAGAAGGTGAAGTAATAGGTTGAACAAGAATAAAATCAAGTAGCCTGATGAGTTATAATAAGAATTTTGCTAATAGATCATATACTGTATTTGACATCACAACATGTAGCACAGAAGACTTTACATTATATTTTGTAAAGTCATATTATAATTATTTTTTGTTTATTTCATAGGTGTCTAAGCTTTCAACTTGGAACATTCGTTGAAACTTGTAATAGTGGAGACACAATGATTGTAGCCAACGTGTTCACCACAACTTAAATGGTAAGTTTAACTGCGTTTTTTATTTCATACTGGTGCAATTCAAAATATTTAAAATTAGATTGAGGTTGTCATAAAAGCCTCAATCGTCGTAAAAACCACAGTAAACAAATATTGGCTAATCAAGTGCGAGGCATGACATTGGTCAATCATCCTCATTTATTCTGGCGGTGACGTAATGAAATTGTGAACACCGTCGTACGGCAGGCATAAGCTACTTATTAGTCCATATTCAGCCGATTAAAATAATATAATTTTTTTTCTTCAATTTTTTATTTATTATTCCTGTAAATATACGCAATTTTTTCATATTAATAATAAGTATATTACAGCACCGTATTTAAAAATAAAATCAATACTCTGTCTAAAGCCTACGTTCGTGAGGCGCTTCTCGAATTTTTGTAAGAGAAAATAAATATAATTTTTTATAGATTTTTCGTTACTGTTGGTTTTATAGCATTTCATCATAAAAATCGAGTTTTATTCTGTTAATTTTTATATGGATCACTTTATACTGTAACTGCGTAACCGTAAAATGGAATCGGTGAAGCTCACTCGTTTTGAATTTTTTACTGTTCGTAATGTTATTTCGATGCTGAATTTTATTACATATTACTCGTACATAGTTAGGTGTTTGGGATCGCATGAACGTACCTTTCAAAGGGTGTAAAAGATTGCTGGAAGAGATCGGAAAAGTAATCACTATTTCTTGACCTTCCATCCGACAACATGAGAGCACAGTTGTCTCTTTTACCAATCTGTAGCGACTGTTGCCTGGACACATTGTTGTTTTTGCTCTGTTTAGGCTGCACTCCTTGCGTCCTGGGTGCGACTAGTAACAGGACGACAAGAACATGCCATGATATTTGATTCCTATGGGAAAAATAAAGGATCAACTTTTTACAATACAACAAAAGTAGAAATTGCGGATCTAGTATGTACGTTAGTTCACCTCCAGTGGTTTTGTAAGTGTCTATTGTTGGCCGTTGCATGTGCTTTTTTTTGTTGTTTTTAACCTAATCTGAACTGGTATCTATGGGTGTAGATACCAGTTTAGGTTAGGTAAAAAAAACCAATTGATCTTCACCGCCACTTTCGCTGTCCAATAATAGAGACTCACAGAGTGGTGGTCGACTAATATACTAGGTCCAAAGTTGCATTTGAATTTAATTTTATAAGAAAATCGTGAATTCCTGTATAAAGTACAAATTCGTAAAATAATTTGATTTTATGTTCCATGCTGACAGAATAAAGTCCATGTCACATGTGACTTAATACCAAATCGTTTTGTACAAAATCTTGATTTTAAACACTTAAATGACATCATTACCAAGATTTGTTGCATTGCATTCATATTGTCAAACTACTCATATCACATTGACTGTTGAAGACTTGATTTTAATTAAGTCACGTTTCGTTAAATGTTATAGCTAGTTAAAATACACAGTGTTGTGGTTAATAGAAGACAAAGCATTCCAAAGAAATGTGTTAAAGTGCACACCCATTTTGTTTTCAAGTAGCACACGTTGATGCTTTGTGAAAAGAGTTTCATTTCACGCATCATCCATGATGAAAAGCGTAATTTCCGCATTTTTTTTTCATGTTTTCAGTACGTCTTTCCAAAAGATAATAGGACCAGTTTTTTTGTTAATTAAACACATGAATTCAACTAATCATGGCCCCTTAATGAGGAACCATTATTTTTAAACACAGTATTTTTTTGTCTTTTCACACAATGTATTTATTAAATATATTTCGTGATGAAAAGTGTAAGTGTTTAATTTCATCAGATATATTTTCTTAGCCGGACCTTAGTCAAGTGATAAACAACTCCAAGTTTTTGGTTAAAAAATTAACTAGTTATTTTCGTTTCAATAGCTAATATCGTTTGTCCTTGCTCTTGTTGTCTACCCTGTAAAATTAAAGTTTTATACTTGATTTTTTTTTCCATATGTAAGCTTGAGTTTCCAAGGTTTGGCAGGTGGTTCACCTTACACTTCATAAAATCGTTGTTTTATTGGTGGACTAAGCCTGCCTAGTCGTTTATCGTTAACGCTTTAGGTCGTTTCATTTCCCGAAATATCAGTATATGCAGGTTTTATCATGACAAGGTCTATTTTTTTATGCTTGTCACTGAACAACGAGAGAAAAAAATAACGTGCATATTTTATATCACCTTTATTACGCATAGTTTTGGAACTTATGGTAGCGTATCTTTTATGTATAGTGAGTGTGTATACAGTATACATACAGTATATTATATACGTACAGTACTTGTTTTTGGGTTTCTTATGCTTTTTTGTGTTTAATTTTGTTCTTTTACTTCTTTGGAGTATAGCTAATAAATAAATTAATAAATAAATAAATAAATAATATACACAATATAATTAACAAAGATTATAGTCATAGACATACAGTACCGGTATATGTCTATGAATAGGTCTATAACTGAATATGAAGTACCGGTAACAAAGTTATTATAACTACAGTAACAAAAATTATATTATAACTACACTACAGTATATATAAATTATAACTACAGTAACTAAGAATAAATCATACAATGATCGAAGGTAAAGTGTGGTAACTTATCACCTAGTAGTATAATCTAGTACCGGTAGTATAGTATAGTATATAGGGTGACCATAAATGTTCACTATGTTAATACCGTACGGTACTAAGCGAATGGAAGTTGTAGATTTATGGACACTTTATATATGTAAATACAAACATATTAAAGCAGTACCTCACGGGCAAGCTGTTTGAATTATGGTAAACATGTCATTAGTTTAATCGTGTTTATATTTAGTTTCAAGTTTGTGGGAAAACTGTGTATTCCTATAATAAGTATATATACACCGTCTCTTACATGTCTTGTAGTGAAATTAAACCACAAGGTCGGCAACATTATTGTTATTCTTACTTAAACCAACTTTAATTCGACATCAAAACCAGGTTGTTGTTGTTTTTTGTTGTTTTTTTAGATCTGTGTTTATAATGCTACTAAGATCAAGAAGGAGCCAAGATAATTCATTTTTTGTTATAATTTTTAAAGTGTTCTTGCCCTTCACGGAAGTTATTCACTGTGGTATGGTTGTGTTTGTAATTAATACGTTTTTATTTCTTTACCAATTTTTATAGCCTTGTTGTGTTGTTGAAATTAACTGAAAATTATGTAGATACGAATATGGTTTAGTACAAATTGCATATTTGACAATAGAATTACGAGACAGTTCAGCCCACGTTAGTCGGTGTTTTTTTAGACCAAGGTTGTACAGTTATTCAAATAACAAATATGATTTGTTGGTTTAACGTTGTCCTGAGTGTAATACTCTTTTTTTTTGAGTATTTAATAGATAAACGCCTGGTTCAAATTCAAATTGCACATTAAAACAGCCAGAATTCTCATGCAACCGGCATTCGAACTTTGCAGTCATTAATGATGAACTTGTTTTTTTAACTGTTATATCAATACGATATTTTCATGCAATATTTTATAGTATATACATGTACAGGGCGTCCGAAAAGTATCTGTACAACTTCCATCCTAAATGAGATATAAGTTGCGAAGATAATTTTTAGAAACCCTGTATATGCACCAGTATTTGGTTTCTAAAACATTTTTTATCATTCAACTGGTATATTCATGTAATCGTTACACTTTATTTTCAGTATGGGCAATAATGAGAATTTAATTGTCAGTTCGAGTAGTACTTTGAACTGAAAGGATAGTTGCTATGCTTAGTATTATATTACAGTACTTATTTTTTTGTGAATTTTTAACGACACAATTGAAAATACTAGGTGTTTATCGTCTTATAGAAAGGTGCGAAGAAAATCATTTTGGAATGGTGTTAAGTATAATGGCCCTAATGCTCTTTGCCCATCCCATTTGATTGTAAACGTTTTTCATTCACAATAACTCGGCCCATAACAACCATAAGTGTACATTTGGTCTTTTTCGTTTCATCGTTCAGTTTGCTAGCTTTCTTGCGTTAAATAAATAAAATTCGGTTGACATTTCAACAAACCTTGCCAAATTGTGATTTTGTTTTTTTAATGATCGCGACAATTATGTTTTATGAGATTGTGTTTTGCGTGTAATTAATCTTGTTGACCCTGATTATGTCATAAAAATATTAACTATCCAGAATATTCGGATTTTCCGGTATTTTTGATCCACCACATTATGTTGGATAGCGAAGCATTTTGTGTCAAAACAAGTGCATTAAAAATGTTTCTTAAGCATGCTCTGTCACATACTGTATACATAATGCGAAAAATTCATTTTTTTTTTATTTTTGCATGTTTCGATTTATGCGAATTTAATTTTATGCAATCTTTGAATAATTTGATGTTCAATTTATGCTTGTTATGTATGAGTAACTCCATTTTTGATATCTGCACGTTTCGATTTATGCGAATTTTGATTTATACGAATATAAATTTATGCGATCGTTGATTAATCAATTAATTCGATATTGGATTTACGCTCGTTTTGAATAATTTTATTTTTGATTTTTTGCAATTTATTTATATACGTGATTTTTTTTTTACATTGATTTTTATTTATGCGAAGGACTTATGCGGTTCTCGCTTTATGCGTTTTTTGGTGCATTAGACTATATACAGTATATTCTCATAAACGACTGTAAATGGCAGTATACGTTCAATTCCCAATTCACAAAGTCACTCACTCATAAAATGAAATTAATATAAAGATTATAAAAAGACCAAATGGTAATGGGGTTCCAATCGGAAATTTATGATCCACTACTACATTATATGTTGTCTATAACACAACGTTTTTTTGTCAAAAAAGAACGGGGTTTAAACAAAATCAAAACTTTGCAAACTGTATAGAAATGAAAACTATATAAAAAGATGTTTTAACATAGAAATTCCAAAGACTTGTTGGTAATGCCTGCTTTCCGCCAACTCGCAATACGAAACACACTCACAAAGGTGAACAAGAATATTTCATTAATTCAGTAGGCGAACACTTTTTTTTTCAGTACGTTATCTACATTAAACAAATCTGGTTTTTGTGGCAGCCCAATTTTTATTTCTCGGTAATGAACGTCTCCATAAATCTTGAGCAATTTGGATTTATTTTTCACGATGCTAAATTTTTTTCTCTCCCTCTCACGTCTGCCTTCACTGATCTCATCGTTCGAATTTTCAATCAGCCTCATTTGGTTTTCTCTCCAGAACTTTCAATCTCATCCGTAACACCGATAGTGTTGAAAGATTAAATACGAACGAGCAATTGCCCCGTGGTAATAGGCTGCTACGTATGATAAAAGAGAAACAAGAGAAACCCAAGAACTAGGCGGCACGTGCAGCCAGTTTGAAACACCCAAGCACGAAATTGGCCAATTCGAAAAAGACAAGAAATGGTTTTGGTTAACAACACACGTGGTGGCTCTTTATCTACTCCACACCGATGCTTGGCTATAGTGTTAATGAGTTTGGCTGGCCGCATTCTCTTTGCTGCCCCAAATTTTATTGGAAGGTGGTGCCATATTTTTTTTTTGTGTGGTTATATAGGATATCAATGAAAAATTATTCAAACATGTTCACCAGGTGTGACTTCTGTTCTGTTCTGTTTAGCGTCCATTGTTTTGTGGTTGCTTTTGATTGGGGTTTAGGAACAATTTCACACATTCATTTTGTGTTTCTAGAGCTAATAATGATTTTTTGCAATAATAATCTTAGAAAACGTCACTGATGTTACTAGTAGTTTCGTGTCATTTGTTATTTATTATTACTTTAAGATTGCCCTGGCGTAACATACGCCAGCTAGCGACGGCGTGTGTCAGCTCTGTAAACATACGTATGCTTCCCGTGGATATCAATGTATAGCCTGGTGGCTATAGTAAACTGGCATGGATTTTTGATTTTTTTCGGTCTTCGGTATTTTCGATGTTTTCCATTTTCGATATTTTTTTGATTTCTGATATTTTTATTGTTTTTTTTTCGATTTTTGATGATTTCGATATTTTTTCGATTTTCGATATTTTTCTCGATATTAGATATGTGTTTCAATAATTTCGAGTTCCCGTATGCGATCCCGTGGATTTCATTGTTTACCCTGATTGTTATAGTAAACCTGCGTGGTATTTAGAAGGTGATGTCTACCCAAGAGAAATATATATATAACAAAAAAAGAGTATTACTAGAAACCGAGGTCTCGCGTTAAACTACGCTAGTAACCAAAGGTCCGTAACTCGTTACTTCGATTATTCGAAGGTCATAAAGGACACGCACGTTGTTGTTTTCTTACTCCAAGAGGCGTCAAGGAAAATGAGTATTGTTAAAGTTGATGACGTAACCAGCATTAAACTCTGAACTCCAAAGTATCGAAGTGACGAGTTTTGGGTCCGTAACTAAAAAGTGGTGCAGAAGCAGGGCTACCGTTTAAATAACTGATTACAAACTTCCTAACAGTTTTTTTCATTTGTCTTCTTTTAAATATCAACAGTTGAAGATTTTATGAATGACAAATCTTCAAGGGTTATACTGTTAATATTTCAAAGAAAACGAATAAAAAAAGTTAAGAAAATTGTAACGAATTATTTAAATAATAGCCCGACTTCTGGGGCACCCTGTATTAACTAAACGGGTTCAAATTAGTTATGATTAAATACAATGGAATTCGGTTATTATGATCACTTTGAGACTAGTGGCTTTTGATAACAATAACCGGTTGATAATATCAAACAATGAATAAAACACATTAAACGGGACCGACTGATTATGATAACAATAGCCGATTGATAACATCGTACGTGATTGTAAAAACCGGATTTATTACAAAAATGTAAAATGACGCACACGTTGGTTTGCTCAGAATGTAATGTAACCCTCGCATAATTTAAAGATCTGTAGATACACTTACATTTAAATCTATTTTAAGGTAGAATTCGTATCATTTTGTGAGATTTATTTCTTTGACAAAATACTTTGAATGGTTAGTTTTCTTGTATATATTCAGTCTAAGAACTATTATTACGTAAATGTTTTCAAAAAAAATTCTCAATTTACAATCATTTAGAAACACATCAATGCATGTTAAGCAGAAGATAACGACTATAGAACCAATGAAAAGACGAAGAAAAAAAGTTGAAAATTTTTCACGTTCATTCATTGACCTGCTTCGATAAGAATCTTCGATGCATGGTATACATTCCATTGGATGATGATGATGGATTTAAAGGAGTTCAGTGAAAGTTGGAGATGTGTTTGTTTTTTTTTTTTTTGGCACACGTGGTGAACTAATGACTATGTCCACAAACCATAAAAAGGTTGATGTGTATTTAATTTGCATAGTCATCATACATTTCTAGTCTAATTAGACGAATAATTAAAAAATACCGGTTGAGGAATAATGTATTCATATGGGTCACACACACATATGACGTGTAATTTCTTCAATGTCAGCATTAGCTAATATTCACTGATTGCATCTAAATAAGATGAAATGGCGGGAAAATTATTGATCAAATTTATTATTTTATTGTGTGGTAATTTTTGACGGAACTGGATAATGAGCGTTGTTTATATGTGTAGCTATATATAGTTATACATTATTTCAATGTTACGAGGTTAACATGCAATCGTTGATATATTAATTATTAAATCTTTGGTATCTTTATCACCTGTAAACTAGATCTGTCTGTTGTAATAATAGATTTGGTCAAGGCTAATCGAGTTTTTTTTTCATTTTTTATTATTTGTTTAAAAAAAAAATAACCAGATTAAAAAGCAAAACTTAACTTTTATACGACAATTTCTTTTATTGAAAATTGTTAGTATTCAATATAGTAATTTACAGGAATATCTCATATAACGTTGTTTTTTAGTATTGGTTTTTCAGTCAAGTATGTGTTAGGTACTTTTCAAAATAAATATTCCATTTATAAAGAGAAGTTCAAATTTGAACCGGATTTTGCTGGCTTTGCTACAACAATAAATCTGGTTTAAATTTGAACCCTCTTATTTTTTGAAATATTTATTCGGTGCTTGTGGGTTTGCATGGTAAACATGCTTATTGCTCTAGTAGTTGTCGTTTTTAACTAATTTAAACTGTTTATGGGTATAAATAGTAGTTTAGGTTAATACTGCTAACCAGATCTGGTTAGTACTACTAATCTAAATTGTCTCTGGTATACACTGTATGGTATGGGTATAGATATTAGTTAGTTTGGGAAAAAAACACCTTACTTTTTTAACTAACCTTAACTGGTGGTAAACGTGCCCATAAACACCATAGAAATAGTGTCAGTTTAGGTTAGTTAAAAACAACTATTACTAGCGCTTAAAAGCAACTATTACAAGCGTGTTTACCATGGAAATTCACAAGTACTATTTTTTTTGTAAATTGCAGGGTTGTTGAAATGTTTTACATTGATTCCCATTTAATTTTTTTATTGATTTTTGGTGAAAAATACCAATTTTTGTTTTAGTATTTTGGTTGTTTTGTTATCCATTTTTTTTGCTTTTTGTTTATTAAACTGTATATTTTTACACGTAACATCACTATAGTATGATCATCGTTATACGAGCAAATTTTTTTTGATTACGGATCAATTTTTTTTTCTCTACAAATCAAGAAAGTAGATCATATAGATACGTGACACATCGAAAATAAGGATGAAAGCAAAAGTTGAGGCAATTTGATTAATTCAAATATTGCATGGAACCCCAATTCAGGTTGTTTACTCCATTTATATTTTTTTTTTAAATGTACAAAATAAAATTGATTTCATTTGGCATTTCTTTCAGCAATTTTTGATTTTTGAGACTGAAGCAATAAACACGAAGTTTCAGACAAAATTTAAAACATAAATAAACAAACAAACAGCAAGTACTAAATATTGTCTTTATTTAAAACTTTTGGATAAGGTATTTATTATAATTTATCCATTATCAATATTATATTCATTCCAAATTTTTTTCTGGTATTTTAAATTTCTTATACAAATCGGATATTCACAATTTTAGTTTCGTATTTTTTATATAAAAATGATCAATTTGAGGTTGATTTGTATATTAACTAGTTCACCTGGATGGTACCAACTTTTGTAAGTGTTTAAAAAAAACAACTCTTAATTTGTCATAATTGCTGCCATAAACCTTACTAATCCATCCTAATAAAACTTAAACTGGTTTACTTTGTCATAGTAGTTGCACTTGGGTCCTCATCTAACCTCGTTGAATTGGAACACTTAACTAACATTGAAATTCAAATATTGTGTAAAACTCTTTTTCACAATATTTTATTTACAAAATTCAAAAATTGTGTTAAATCATTTTCAATGTGAGAGGGCTTCAAAATTGTACTGGTATAATTAAATAATACCATTCATAATTGTTAATATGTTGACGTTATACATGTTTGAAACGTTACCAAACGTTACTAATCATAGTCATTGTGGATGTGGACTATGTACCACATATTTTGCGGGGAAAAATACAGAAAGTACTCGATAAATGCGAGTTCCTTACATGCGATTTTGCTACTAAAAGACGAGGTAAATACTCCCATAGGTTCATTATATTACTAGAAGATTCGAAATTATTATGCGTTCTTGTGTAGTGATGCATAAGTGACCTAACGTTGGAAAATTCTGCAACTTCATAAATTTTCAATTAACGCGATCTTCGATTTATGCGATGATTACATGGAACACAAACCCTAGCCTATATCGAGGATCTCCCGTAGTTATCGAATAAGAAGAAACAACTTGATTTTTGTTTTAGTCTACGATTGCAAGTTAAGCTTAAATTTTGATGAAAAATGCAAAAGTTTACTGTCGGCCATGTTAGATAATGCTTCTAAATGCAAGACGGCAATGGTGTTCTTTGTTACGGAATTGTAGGTGAGCCTTTCACGGTCAACAATATTCATGAGTGAATTTCTAACTTTGCTACTACACTTGACACGGCTTCCTTTTTGGTTAAATACCACTTCCATGTGTTGTGTCCCATGTCAAGAATCAGGATGCAGGACATGACAAAAAAATTTCTCAAGTGGAAAAATAAAATTCATCGTACTTGATATTGTTTTGTGTTTAAGATTTTTAAGTGGTACATTGACTAGAACAGAGAATGTGGCTCTAATAATTCGTTTATTGTTTATTTTTTTTGTGTGTGTTCTTGAAACAACCCGTTAATGTACTTTTAATGATAACATGACATAGTGTTGTAGATGGTGGTAGAGGTTTTTGTCAATATTTTTTCTGAGGCTTTGATGTTGTTAACTTGAGACTTATGATTGATTGTTGTCTTATTAAAATTTGACTGTTCCTTTTATTTGTTTCTTTTTAAAATATTTGGTGTACGTTTTTTTATGTTTTACTTATACACGAAATCCTTGATTTTTGCGGTTTCGCTGTTATGACACGTTAGAAATTCTAGATGCTGGTATATAAGAAGAAATTTCACCAATATGCGAAGTTTTTAGATTTTCGATAGAATTTTAAAAAATTTCTTTTAAATTTTTCTCTATAGTAGTACTTAGTGTAATTATTTATTATTGTTATTATTATATTTTATCGAGCTAGAGTCTCACATCACACGACAAAGTTTACACAACAAAAAACAAATAACACATGTTACATTCTAAATTAGCAAAATTACAGCATTAAAAAAAACAAATAACATGTATTTTTAATTGTTTTAATTTTAAATATTTTTAATTTTAATAATTATATAGTTTTCATAAATTTGAGACTCCTTGACTTCTCACATTCGCGAAAATGTGAGAAAAAATCCATAAAACATGTAGCTTATGTTTTATGTTATATCGATTTCAAGTACCGTAGCAGATTTCGTTATTTTTGGTCAAGTCGATTTTACGCAATGCCCGAACAAACTGACAGACGTTAATAGCAATTTATTAATTTACAAACTTACACATTTAAAGTTCACTTTTTTAAAATGCAAGAAATAGATTTTGTCGTCTGATTTAATTATTAATGTTTTTAATTATTATAAAAAGTTTTTTACAAATACATGGGTTACAATACAGTTACGTGGGTATTATATACAGTATAGTCTACTATAATACAGCAGTTATCAAATTAGGTAACGTTTTGTTAGTGTAAGGTATTGGAACGGAAAAGTAAAAGGAAGCATCCTTTGTTCGGGAGGATGAGAAAAATAATAGGAAAAACTTAATAGGAAACTCGTGGTAATGTTTACTAGTGAAATAGAGCGCGCGAAAAACAATATATTTTTTTTTATAAGATCATCGTTTTGTACTGTGCCTGAAAGCACTTCAACGAAATTCCGAAAAAAAATTTTTTTTCTCTATTTTTGTGTTATGAAAAAAAAAAATGATGATTTAGAAGATCTTAAAAGGATTTAACATCTGTCAGTTTAGATCCATTAAGGTTTGTGGGACATCACAGATATGTCATACACTACGCAAGAATAACCATTTTTTTGTTGCTTTGTTGTGATGAATACACAATTTGTGTCACGTTAAAAGAACATATTATTTGATGTTATAATTTTTCTAAGAATTGAACAAATAATCAAAAATGACAATCAAAGAATGGATTGTTGTTGTTGTTAATACATTGTAGTAATGCTTTATGAAGCAATAGACATAGAACTATACAATAGGCGCACTTCAGTTTTTGTTGCTTTTATGTGGATAATCAATAGTTAATTTCAGTAAAAATGAAATTAGTTTGGTGATTTAATTGAAAAGTCGAATTAGTTGAAAAAAATAAATTCGATAGAAGTATTCGAGTTAGACATGTGAAGAAACATTTGTTTTATTTATTTATTTATTTATTTATTTATTTTATTCGTAGTGAAAAGCGGGGGTGGCGGTTTAACGAGGTTCGACTGTATACAAATTCGAATTGATAGAATTTACAGTACTTTAGGTTATTAAGGTTTCATGAATACTTAACATACAGTTGTCTGAAAAACTATTTTTGCTACTTGTATCCATTTAGTATAGGGAACATAATTTTCGCACACTTCATATAACGATATACACGAAATCCTCGATTTGTGCAAATTTTATATACAGTTATATACATAATTCTGATTTCACTAATTACGTGACGAAAAAGTTTTTCTCAAACGTATGTTGTAGGCGTGAAAAGTTCGTATTGTGCGAGTTTGTGCCATGGTGCACAAGTGATTGAACGTCACTTTATGCGAATTTCAATATATGAGAAACTTGCTTGAAATGTCATTGTCGCATAAATCGAGGGCCAAACTATTGTGTATTTTTTATGAAAACGCACTCCGGTAAAACAAATTCCAATACAACATGACAGCATTGATAGCTTACAGTAAAAGTAAGTCACCACGGTGTCGAATATACTAGAATATAATACACTTTAAGTCACAACAGAATATAATACATTTTTCTACATCGTTGATAATGTTACACGTGAATTACGTGCTGCTGCAAGTTTGTTTCGAGTTTAAGAGTTAAAAACACAAGAGTTTAGTGAACTTAGAAAATGATATAAGGAGAAGTCGTCTTACCAGCTTTTTAGTTGAAACAGCATCCTCCGCAAATTCATCTTCTTCGAGGAACTGATATTTACAAATAGCCTTCCTACTTTTACGATATCATCCAACACTACCGATGATGATAACTTTCTTTCGACATTGGTGATGATGACATGATTTTAAGAAGAAAAAAAACAAAGATTTTGGTAGAAAACCCTTCTTTGTTGAGGGATTGTTCAAAACAAAAAAATATTTAAAAAAAAAAGAATTCACACAAATATCCTTTTTTGAATGTCGATTATTGTTTTTGTTAACACTTTGGAATATGATGAGGCTATATCATATGAGCCTAACAGTCGGTGAACTTTCTTGGTCAGGTTCTCGGTGGCTATTTCTGTTGCCAACTCTTTTTGCGTATACCAAAGTTGCCTTCCAAAAGCACCGACCCCCCTCTTTGAACAGGTGTTGCGAGACAGGATGTGCCCAGCGTGAATTGCTGTGCGCATGCGTTGTTCGACTTGTCTCTCGGGTAGGCTCCTCGTGAGGTTGCAAACGAGCGATTTTTGGATAGGTTAGGTTAAGATCTGCGCTCAAGCAATACGAATGGACGAGATTAAAACATCGTCTACCACAAAAAAAAAATATTGAAGCTTCCGATGTGTCCACGAAAAATGAGGCTATTCCGAGTTTCATAGTATTTTTTTTACCATTCTAGTGCGTTTTTCCGTAACTGACAGTTTTCTGTGACATCTCGACTACGTTCAATGAAATGAGTGTATGCATTTTTTAAACAAATTTTAGTTTCGTTTTATTGTTCGGTTAATGTTATCACTTTTTTTTTTTTATAACATTTTTAATTTGTTGAAGATATTTCTATTTAATAAAAAATGCTGAAATATTATTTAGTCAACAGCTCAAAACAGCTCAAATATTATTTAGTTTTAATTATAATCGGCGATACTAAACGTACGGTAAGAGAAAATCTTATAACATATACAGAAGTTTTTTAAAGAACATGTTTACGATGTATATATACATATATATATATTTTTAATATTTGGTAAAATGTTTTATCCGTGTGATGTTAATTTTAAAATATATTTCACTTTTAATTTTTATGTTACAAAATGTTTTATTCCAATATCACTTTAACCAATAAAAATTATTGAAATATTTATAAATTATAACTTTCAGGAATTATATATAATTTTATACCAAATACTTTTAATTATTTTTTTTGTATGAAATATTTTTATATTTTAAAAATATTACAAAATTATAAATTTTTTAATATATATTTTTTTTTTCAATTTTAAAATTTTTCACTTCAGATGGAATAAACAAGTAAAAGTAATTACAAACTAGAAGAGCAATGTGGTTAATGTACATTGTTTGTACACAATTTTGAATACCAAATAATATATGCTTGCACAGTTTGCTTTTGAAGTGTATACAAATTTTTGATACAAATTAGATTTGCACATTCGAATACATCTTTTTTTGTTGTCTTTGGAAGTAAGTTCTAAGATTTCAAGTCATCTTTGATTTTATATATACCATATTTATACAGGTAGAAATATAATCCGGAAAACTTGAGATCTAAAATTTGCTGGATTAGCGGATTTTCCGAACCAACCTAAATTTAGGGAAAAATGGCAAAAATAAACTATAAATTAAAAAAAATATATATAAATTAGAGTATTTACTGTTACTTTTACTGTGAATCCAACAATTAGGAACTGAACGTATTCACCGTTAATTGAAAAAATTTGAACCAAAGTATTCACTGCAAATTTTACAGTAAATTTCAGAAAAATAAATTGCAGAACCATCGAAAGCTGGTGCCGGATTAGTAAGGTGCAACCTGTATTGTATTCGATATTTTTATATATTTTTATATAATTTCATGTATTTACAATACAGTGCTGTATATCATTCATTGGTTTCAGTGGAACACAAGGTTTTAAATAAATAAATAAATAAATATATTAAAAACAATTATATTTGGAAAAATTGTATAATTTAATAGAAAAGTATAAACCATTATTATTCCTTTACGGTTAAACCTAATGTAAAACTTTATTATTAGATTTGATTTCAAAAACATTTTTTATTGCTAATTTTATAATGTTTACAAGTATTCATTTTATTTAATGGATCAGAGATTTGTTACTAACACACTCTTCCTCTCGCACACACACCCCACTATATCACACACCCTTTCACGTTGCTAACCTTAAACAATGCATCGTAAAGAATGTAAGTTGTGTAGATGACCGTAGATCTTTGGTTCATCAGATATACTCTCACGTGTTGGACTCAAATTGTCCATGTCCAAATCAAATTATTTGGCATTGGCGAAACAGAGATTGAGCTCATTTTCGTTCTAACCAGCCGATCATGACCTAAATGAACCCAAATTTATTTTTTATTTCGTTTTATTGTTTGGCCATTTCGAATCGTACAAGGTAAATGGTTTTACAAAAAACATCGTCTTGGAAGAATCAATGAAAGATGTTCACCATTGGCATTTCGCAAGGTTTTACGGGTGGTTAAGTTTTCTTTTCTCGTCACGCATCTTTGATCAAGTAAAGATTGTTTGATGGAGAATGGTAAAGATGAAGTTCTAGTTGAAGTAGTTACAGAGCATTTAAAATGATGTACTAGACATCGAATGGTCTATAATACAATACGTTTTATTATAATGTATGTGTTAATGGTATACGATACCTAATGTAATGTAAAATAAAATATGAAACTAATAAAAAAAACAACAAGACTTTAATGGATCGTGACGTTCGTTATGGCGTATGTTCTTAAGTCGAATATTCGTAAACCGAGTTGCCTGTAATGCAAATGGTAGGCTCTCGAGGAAGATCAGGAAAAACGACTTCTAGTTCCAAGATCATCCTCATCAACATCTCGCTCATGTTCGAAGTTGAATGAACTTGGATAGGCCTGCAATTAAGTTTAGAGATGAAATCATTGTGATTTTGAAGAGTTGACTGCTTCAACACGTGATAAAGGAAGTGCTCGGAATGAAAACAAAATGATTTTTTTTTTGTGTGTATCTATCTAAACTACAATATAATTGCTGATTGTTGTTGAAATACAATTGAGAATTAGAAGGAACGAGATTTGACGATTGAAGTTTATATTGAAAAAACTAAAGATTAATTGACATGAAAATTACAGCGGTATATCTAGAAATCTCTATTATCCAGAAGTAGTTGTTTTGCGATATAAATAATTTGATCTTACTTTAACTGACAAGACTTAGTTTTTTTTTTGAAATAATCGATCACAAGTCTTAGTTGTTGAACTAGTACATAAAAGGCAAGTTGTACTATTCTGTCCGTGGATAAAATATATAATTTTATGACAACAAGTAAAAACATACTTAGCACACAAAAAAAAAAAACACAACTACGTGAGTGTAAACAAGTAGGCTATATTAAAAATGATTTTTAAGAAGACGCTTTATATAGTTTCGCTTTGTGAGAATTAAGCTATATGAGATCTTTGAGTAATGTGATATTCGATTTATGCGAGCTTTGAGTAATTCTATTTTCGATTTCTGCAATTTTCGATTCCATTTGTGCGTGTTTTTTGTTGCATTGGAGTCTTATGCACATGATGCAATTTTTGGTACCGCTTTGTGAGAATTATGCGATTTTTGAGTAACGTGATATTCGATTTATGCGAGCTTTGAGTAATTCCATTTTCGATTTCTGCAATTTTTTTCTATTTGTGCGTGTTTTTTGTTGCATTGGTTTTCGATTTATGCGGTTCTCACATGATGCAATTTTTGGTACATTGGACTATATATATATATATATATATATATATATATATATAATATTATTATAAACACCTGTAGATGTCAGTATACTGTACGTTCAATCCCCAGCTCACTCACAAGCTCACAAACGAAGCTAATATAAAAGCATGACTGGTAGAAAATAATCGATTATCCGGAATTTTTCAATTTCAAATGTGGTTTACTTCATCGTGTAAACCTTCAATTACTGTATTTATTTAATATTAGAGTTGATGTTTGAAAATTTTTGTCATGCAAAACATAGACGATTTGTATTCCGTTAATGTCACTGATTCTTATTATTTTTAATTTTACAATGATAACAAGCTCCTTAACCCAATTGTGCTTATGGTCAATAATGAAGAAAAAAATTAAATGAAGAAACCAGGTTAACTGTTTTTTTCCCTCAGTTTGACACGTATGAAGATGATTTGTAGAGAAGAAGAAAAAATTTAAAGAAAAGTGATAGTTAATCACATAAAAGCTGTGTTTTGTATAAAAGCTATGTTTGTATATAAAAAACTAAGGCCATGGCGTTTTCTTATAGCTTTTTTATTTTTCGTTTAACTTTTTTTTTTTTTTACAGATAATTAGTTTTATTGTGTCAAGTTGTTGTATACAAATATTAATATAATTAACCTAATAATAGTATACTGTAATTGCAACAAAAAAATATCCTCTACCGGAATTACGATAGATCTTGTAGGTAAATGAGTCGTTCGTTTGAAATGTAGATATCAATAGTGTTGAGGTCAGATATTGAAAAATCATGTCAAATTAAAAGTATTCATTGATATGAACGCACCAATCAACGTTTCCCATTAATTTGGGATCCTGTAGAATGTTAATTCCTGAACGGCTCCCAACCGTTTATGCAAATGTACGAGTTGCGTGCATGCACTTGTACGTTCTGTTCGGAGGTAGGTCATTTTACCTGAAACACTTCAGAAAGTGTCTCGAGGTCAGCAACTGGAGCACCTTGACATATTTGTATGCGGGGGAGGAGTCGTTGTCCACACAGTCTTTGCTGGCACCAGCCAGAGAATGTGGCTTGGTCAACCACCAGCCAACCGCACCCTCAGTAGCTAATGCTATATGAACAAGAGTTACTGGCCGTCAGTAATGTTATGTACGCCTCGTAGTGTTGTGTATGTATGTAGATATACGCTTATGTGTATATGCTATATGTACAGTATGTATATTTATAGCACTGCATATACTATACAGTATACTACAGGAATGCGATGTTCCTAAAAGCTCTAGTCAAAATTTCAACTACAGATGTGTGCTACGCATTAAAACAAATCACCCATATAAACATGTGTTTGAAAATGCTTTTTTTATGAGATAACACATAATGAATTTAAATGCATAGACCTCTTGTTTTATAATCGCTGCATCTGCACGTATGCAAATGAGTATGAACGTTCCGACTCATGTTTATATGGACTCTTTGATGCGTAACATCTCTTTGAGTAGACTATTTAGGAATACCCTGTATTTTGTACAGAAGCTTACATATAGTATTACAGTATATACGGTACTGTATATACTATATAATATACCGTATATTGGATACATATGTTTAAGTGCTAGAATACTTATTTTTATTATTATTATTATTTTTTTGTTTTGAGCGATGGGGTTTGACACGTTGTCAAATGAATTTTTAATTAACTCAATTCCGGATACGAAATAATTAATGAACAACAACAACATAACGTGTGAGTTGAATGGCTTTCAATCAGTCAGTGTTCTCATGATGGTCGAACGTGATGATGACAACAATGATAAAATATAGGTTTTGAACAAAATTGAAATTGAATTTGGTATTAAGGCGGCATTTAGGAGGCCAGAATGCAAGGCTAAAATAAATCATTCCAAATGCTTTTGAAAGGAAGGTGAAAGGTCAAGGAGCTTTTACCCTAAACATGTGGTGATAGACTTATCCAAACTATTTTCACAATAGTGGCCTGCTCGAAGTCGATAAAGGTCTTTTTCTGATCACGAAATGTGTGGGCAGTTTGTTTTATATACAAAACTAGACTGACTAGTTGGTATTAACTAGTTTTGGAATTAAAATTTGGTAGCGTGATTCGTGGCTTTTCAATAGAAAGCGGTCCTAATAAACATTTTTTTATTGTTTCCGTATAAAGATTCTGGTGGGTGATATAATTCGGTATAGTATAACCAGAATGTATATTTTTGGGCTCATTTGAATGATAAACTTGCGAAAAGAGTAGGCGAATACTGAAGGCAATCTTGTCGAAATAATAGCTCATTATATGCCATTTTTAGGGTAGAGAAAACTGAAATCTAACTGTTCTCAGACATCGAAGAACAAGGTGAATGAGTGAATCTACTTGTTGTTGGTTGCAATTTTCGTTTTATTATTACACTTGAACTATATGGGTGAATTCGTCATGAAAAACCTTCGACTTTTATTATGTAGAAGCTATTTTTATTTTGTGTGTATCAATGACATGAAAGTTTGAAGAGTTGGTGTTGCGAACACAGCCATGAATGTATCATGATTCATTTCGATTTGTCCAAATCTCAAATAAATAAAAAAAAAATTGTATGTATCGAAATTTTTAAGAAGTGGCAACACTTCGACTTTTAATTAATTTGCTCATAGCACAAAATCGCATAATTACGATTTTGTTTTGTCTATAACGAGCATCTTGGAGCAATTCTTTCATTGCTTATTAGCGAAATGGCATATACGGAAATAGCATAAATTGAGTTCCTGTATAGGTATGCAGACATTGGAATGTGCGGATGTTTGATATGCTATCGCATAAAATTCCAGACTGTTGATGTTGACAATTTTTTAGAAACAAAATGGAGATTTGGTTTAAACACCTCACAAAAGTGAATCGTGATTATTTTAGGTTTTCAAAATTCAAAATTTATATATTATTAATGTAATTTGTTTTTATGTACTTTTATAACATCATGACAAAGTTTCAAACAGTTTGTATTAATGTCTCGAGATGGAGTTAGTTGTATTGAAACTATTTATTTTATTTTTATTTTTATTTAAAAATCACGCATTCCATGGGGATAAATACCTAAAGATAACAACTTCAA
This sequence comes from Cryptops parisi, assembly GCA_034695005.1. NCBI lineage: Eukaryota > Metazoa > Arthropoda > Chilopoda > Scolopendromorpha > Cryptopidae > Cryptops > Cryptops parisi. The sequence continues at coordinate 6,479 of JAQIWH010000071.1, read as the reverse complement.
CGTTTACCTTGAAGAATATGACAAAAAAGCTTGCGCTTATAATGAATACATGAATACGTTTACTAAAATAAGTGTAGTATACAGTATATGTACAAAACAAAGTGTGCAATGATTTCATAGAATACTTGAGGTAACCGTTGATGAGGAGCTGAAAGATTACCGAACTCCAAAAAGAACAGTTGAGTTGACCATTAATTGAACCAGTTTGTATATAATTTTAATCCGATTTTGTATATTTTTTGCCGCTACTGAGAATCGGGTGATTGATGACCTGACAAAACGTAAAACTTTAAACCTGAGACTTAGCGTTGTGCCATAGGCAGATGATACTAAAATATGCGTTGATTTTAAAGCATCGTTTTGTATGTTTTTTGAGGACACGAAACAGTCAGCAAATTTTGTACTGTGTGGTATGATGATTGATTAATCTGTTCCTAAAGAATCGTCATTGATTATTTTGCCGACCTTTTCCGTCATAAATGATGGAGAATTAATGAGCTATTATAGCTGTTAAAACTACTTCGTTGATTTTTTTTTGAAAATGTGGGTATACCTACCTTGAATGTTGAATCATAGGTGATTCATAATCTGGCATGTAAAAAATTGGATAACATTGGTAATTAAGTTCAGTTAACACAACTAGCAAGCTGTTCTATTCTTCTTTGGAACTTTCATATAATTGCTAAGTTGTGCAGTAATAATACAAATAGTTTTGCAACTGGTTTCCATAGCAATCAGTAACTGACTACAGATACACAGACAGACAAGATAAGAACTGCGTTGATCTTACAGTACTAATTTAAGATGTTATAGCAATAATTAAATTATTTTAGTTAATTATAATGACTGATTTAGAAGTTAACCCATCAATAACGAAGGGGCGAATTCCAGAAACATTTTGATGCACTCTGATTTGGGATCCTCTTTTATACTAATCTTTGTTTACATTCACGTTATGATGAACCTCGTGGTTCACGAGGTTGGTGACGTACCCAATATATAAGTTGTGTCCCATAAATATAAAAGCACTTGACAGAGTAGTATGGAAGCACAACCAATAAACACATCCGCATGATAGTTGGTTTCCCCTTTATTACATCTCATTATCCACCACTTTTGTTGTAATAGTTACATTCTTAGTGTGTCAGGAGACTTTTTCAACAATGAACTGTCTCAAAAATATAAAGGTAAGTTGACAATCAGTTGACAATTGAGTGCAATACTAGCGACGTACAAATGGTTACATCATAGTATCTGATCTGACCATTACGGTATGTAAATCTCTACTGATTATGAGTAATGATACGTGGGAAAAGTCTGTCAACCTCTGAACACATTATTGCTTTAAAACGGATGGGCACTTTGCACGAACAACTGTAAAATAATTAAGAGATCCACAACTGCTGTGGACAATGTTTTGAATCTTTGACCCAACAAGAATGAAAAGAAACTACAAGAACGTCCGTCCAAGCTTCTAGCGTCAACAAAACGCTACATTGTTAGACAAATTGCCACAAATGACACCTCTTACTAGCAATTAGGATGGCAAGAATACATTCATGTATTGAAATTTAATATTGAAAGATTGTTGCCAATGCTCAACATAGAGTTTCGTATAACAAAAAAGTTCCTAACTTATCACTAATGCATAAGCAACATCCTCTGAAATGAGCAAGATACAGAATGTCTTGGATCAATGCCTGGACCAATCTAATTTGGAATGATATTTTGATGCACCTGGTGGGTGGAAGTTATACTGGAGTGATTTACGAATAGAACTCGCAAATCTACTCGTTATCCAAACGAGTAGATTCTATATGTCCAACGGGTTCTTTTCCAAACGACAACAAGGTAGTGGTTTCGTGATGATGTGGGCAGTGTTCATTTAGGGTGACAAGACTTCAATTGTTTTTATAACCGGACAAACGAAAGCCATGGATTAGCATACATTGTTACTGGGCAAAATGTTTTTTTTACCATTTTCTGAGATCATCGCATGAAGTCACTGGTTGTTGAGCAGTACAACACACTCATTCACACAGTACGGAATGCGTAAGAGTGATTTTTGCTCAATGGAGTACCCATAATTGGTTTGCATGTTTACTGGACCTGACTATCCCATGAATGGTACCGCAAGGTGAATCTAGCGTTGTATTAAATTTTTCTACCTGGAGTTTTGAATATAGAATAATACTCGCACAAGCGCGGCACGGTACACGAACGTTAAAAACAAATTTTTCTAACGTGAATGAACCTAAACAGCCATTATTGCAAAACGCGAAGCCATTCCATAAATTGTCTGCAAATGTTAGTGAATTCAATGCCAGGTCGCATTTTCAAAGTCACTAATGAAAGTGAAAAGGCAGTCGGGTATTAAAGTCTCATTAAATGTTACGCTTGCATTTATTCTTATGTTGCTTTTATATTTTTGGGACAGCTCACGTTCGATATTAATAGAATTCATTGTTAAAATTTGTCTCCTGACAAACTGTGAATTAACTATACGTACTATTACAATAGTGGTTAAAAGAGTGTTTATTGGTTGTACTGTAACAATATTTTACTACGTATGTAACAATACTTTACATGTACGTAACAATACTTTACCATGCATGTAACAATACATTATCTTTATATTTATGGGACACACCTTAGTGAGCTTTATCACGCTTTTCATTGCTGTAATTTAAATACACAGTCGCGTTATTATGGTGATCCCCGTGGATTACAAGGGGTCACCATATCAACGTGATGGTAAACAAAAAGCGTTGAGGGGCAGATGCAGCGCAGAGGGACAGATACACACAGATTAGGTTAATTACTTTTATATAGAGAGTGAGTTTTAAGCTTAGTTTCATGGAAAATATCATAAAGTCTATTATATAATGACAATGTTGAGTTTTAGATATAGCACCTACTTTACAATGGTAGTATTTCCATTGACCTGACATTGTTACAAATCAGAAATTGCATTGCCACGTTAGAGACTATGAGTTGTAACTAGCAAGTCATATTTAGAAAGTTGTAGCCAAGGGTCCTTTTAGTCAGATTACACTTGTTTTTTGTTTTCAATAATGCAACCAAAATAAAAAATTGAAACAATACCTTACAAGCTTAAAGTAGATCATCCGTATAGTGCACGGAAGTGATACTGTCTTGTTGCAAGTCACAGCACTTAACGATTTCACATCACATTGGACACAGGTTGCAACATTGTCGTGGCGAGTAACATGTTGAAATATTGTTGTGGCAAGTGGATAGCCAAGCAAGGGGGCAAAAGCGACTGCGGGGTTATGGAGGGTGGCCATATTGAACACATTGTGTAAACATGTACCATCTCACTTGCCACAGCAATGTTGCAACCCGTGTTCCAATGTGGTGTGTTACGTCAGATGCTGTGGATTGCAGGACAATGTATCATTACCCTGCACTGCACAGGTGATCTACTTTAAGTTTCTAGGGGGTCAATTATTTAATTCTTCGAACAGTATACCAATTTTTCCTATTTTTTAAAATTTGTATTTTGATTTCATTGTTGGAAATAAAACAACGATGGATTCTGACTAATGGAATACTGCTACTTTCAGCTACGACTAAACCTACAACTTTTAGCTACGACTCATAGTTTCCAATGTAAAAATTTCCAATGCGAGGTCAATGGAAATACGGCCATTGTAGAGAGTCCTATCAAGGTGATGGTTTCATTAAACCATGGTGATGGTTTCATCCCAGCTCAACATTTTCATTAAAATAGCCTTTATAACATTTCCATGGAATCGTACTTTAAAACTCACCCTGTATTGTAATCGAGTAATTGGGCAACTGGTTTCCATAGCAACCTTCGGTGGGCTTCAGACAGAGATATCAAACGAACCAGGCGTTTTATATCAGATCATACTGTATATGTCATGAAATGAGGTTAGTTAGAGCAAAACCGAGAATTTAAACTTCACTTGAGAACTCAAATGAGTAACTATTTGAAACGTGAAATACAATATTGATATTCTAGTTAAAACCATCACTTTTTATATTACAACATGACATACGCCATATAATAGATGCAGCAATGGCATTCTTGTCTATTTCAATGCTTGCAAAAAAAAATATGGGTCACTCAACTCACCCCTGACAGGACTGAACTGAGATCCTGGTGATGGTTTTAAGAACTTCTTTACAGTTTTGCAGAAAAGCTTCTGACCACTGACATTTGCCACTGTTCAAGTTTATGGTAAAACACTTTGTTTATTAACATTTCAAAATTTCAATATGTAATAAAATACACAAAAAAGAGTCATCTTTTTAAAAAAAATAAAACAAACAACATTCATTAAACCCCACAGAGCCTACTTTCTTTATAACAAGAAAAACAATGTTCACAACGTTTCTATATCTGGGTATTCTGTAGGTGCATGTTTTTGCATTTATGATTAACACAAGTTCTAGATTATTATTATTAATATCCGGTTTTTGATTCATTATAAATGATATGTAATATTGATTGTAGGCTATCATTCATCAAATGTCAAAATGAAAAATTTTAAAAATAAAATAAAATAAAATAAAAAATCTGGCATCACTGTAATGTTATTCTATAGCTGCAGTATTCGATGATGATATGAATGTAACATTCATAACGTTGATAGTTAAAAAAAAACAACCTGCAGATGTTAATATATTAAGTAGTAAATGTTAGAAGCAAGATTTAGAGAGCGTAAATTATAAACAAAACTCTATGGATGGCTATGAATAAAAACTGTGAAACTCGATATGACAAGTCAAATGGGTCGATGATTATATCACTGAAAGTTTGATTTCCAAAACAAAAATGAAAATAAGTGGCAGACTTTTATGTTAACGGTACACAGACAAAAAAATAAAGTCCCTAATAAATTAATGCAAATTTTCTTCACTACTCAAACCATGCAACTTTTATATTAAAAAAATACTTTTCGTTCATGGTTAAGTAATTTTTAAAAATATCAAGAATAGCCCTACTCTTTGCACATGTTTAAAGGCACATTGCCTGTTATTGCAGTTTTGTCTTTATAAAGTGTATTTTGTAATTAAATTTGTATTTATATTAACTAAGCGTAATTATTTTTGTTTATCGTGTAATTTGGCTTGAATGAGAATATTTCGGTTCAACCGCATTTGGCAAGAATGATGACAAAACAAAATGGACGCAATATACTCGAATACTGCATAAAAGATCTTATTAGTAAAGTGAATCATTTTCAAAGAACCTGCACTTTATATGAAAGTATTATTATTTAATATTATATTATATGATAATATAATATTAAAATATAATATTATATACTTAATATAATATGATAACATAATATTAAAATATTCGTTTTGCTTCTTACTATACATTGAAGATGGTCATAACTTGCTACTAGCTGCACGCATTGCGAAGCTCAATTCGTATATTCTTAGCCATCAGTAATAAACAATAATGCTGTGGTCATAATTGATTGTCAACATTTGATTGTCAGTCCAAGCTTTTTTGTTTAGATGATCAGTATGTACACAATAATTTAAAAATTTGTATTTTATGATGATCACTTTTTTTCATTTTGTTCACTTTTTGCCCGCATTGCCTTGTTGTCCTGTTGGATCCCTCCATTTTGTGAGATCCATTGATGGTAAGATTTGACTCCTGCATGGTACACGGGGATTTCTGGAAAAACAAATTTCAATGAAGGGTTACCAGTTTTAGAAAAAGTTTTTTAAAAATGGGCCTTTTGTGGTAATACTCACATTTCATTATCTGGAAGTACGAGAACGTACACTTGAAGCGTGTCGATGTCGTCTGCGTTGTCACAAATGATGCGAGATAATTTGATTTTTCTAATTTCTTGTAGTTGGTCTAGAATAGATGAGTTATAAAATATTAGAGAGATGCATATTTTTTCTAATACTGTATTTAAAATGCAGAAAATTCCACGATAGTAATAATCAATTGTAATGAAATATAAACACACAAAAATGTCAGTAAAATATGAAAAACTCTATCATAAATTGTCAACCCTTGATCAGCGGCTATAAAAATTGTTATTCGGAGCGTTATGTGCTAATGTGCACGCTGATTAGAAGGTTCAATACATGTAACATCCCTTTGGAGACACCAGAGGCATAGTCATGCTAAAACGTTATTACAGAACACCAATGAGGAATATTAGATTCTATGTAATTGCATCACGTAATTTAATCACCGATTCACCAAGAGCTTAATTTAGTCTTTAAAGTAGTACTCCTGCAGCTTTTCTGTATAGTATGACACACCGAATAGCTACCGCTTTGTTGTGCTTTATTGCCGAGCACAGCGCATTGCTACAGCTTTTGACGACTTTCCAGCATAACACCGCGCATACAGTGAACAGGTTCAGCTAACTAGCGAATGTTAATGCGAATTTTCAATAGAAAACAGGGATCGGAAAAATGCTTGTCCTAGTCTGGAATCGTACCAGGAACCT